>WEIU01023440.1:166984-201474 GCA_013389925.1 Aegithalos caudatus
AGGGGAGGGGAGGGCAGGGCAGGGCAGGGCAGGGCAGGGCAGGGCAGAGCAGGCGGCCCCTGGGCTCTGGAGCTGCTGGCACAGGGAAGGGCAGCTCTGGCAGTGCCCACCCGGCCCCGGCTCCAGCATCCCAGGAGCTGCAGGGTTGCTTAGCAACGCCAGGATGCTGCAGCAGCATCCCGTGTCCTCACCTGCATCCCTGCCTCCCCTCGGGCCAGCACAGCTCCCTCCCTGCCCCGCGGCTGCTCTGAGCCCTCCCGGCTTCCCTCTCCTGGGAAAAGCTCAGGCAGGGAAGTGCTGTGGGGCTGGGATCGCTGGGGTTTAGGGAAAGCAGCAGGAGCTGCCGTGGCTGTGGGTGCTGGCAGAGGCACAGCCTGGTTTTTCCTGGGAAAAACGGGAATAAAGCCAGGTGGCACTGGAAAGCTTTGTCCCCTCTGTCTCTCACAATGAACTGCACTCAGAGTTCATTAGGTGCCCTCTAATCCATAAAATCTGTCAGTGGGACACCGGGAGCTCATCAGGAGGGGTTGGGGGGCAGCCCTGGCAGAGCAGGGACAGTCAGGAGGGTGTCCCCAAATTCCTGCAGCCTCACCCTCCTCACCTGGGAGGGCTCAGGGTGGGTATCCCCTGCCTCATTGTCCCAAAACTGGAAAGGATGGGCCTCAGCAAGAAATCCAGCCTGGTTTGAGGGACAGAAGGGAGTTCAGGACACGAGGCAGCCCAGGCCAGCTGGAAGGTGTGTGGGAGGACTGACAGTCAGAGAACTACTGCTCCTTTCTTCTTTTTTTATTATTTTTTCTTTTTAAATTGCAGATGATATTTAGTCATTGGCTTTCACTCCAACTGTGATTTTTTTTTTTTTCTTTTTTTGGCTAACTTTGAGGGAAAACTGGTTTTGAGGTGTTCAAAATTCCAAAATTCCAGGTTCAGCACCCTCCAGCCTCACTCAGTAAACTCAGCTTCCCCATTTCCCTGGCAGTAAATACCTTGTCCTGCTCCTAAAGTCCATGAAATTCCCCCAGAATGTCAGGGAAACAGCCGTGGCACAGAGACAGGGTGAGAACTGAGTCAGAGAGCATCAGGTCTGATAGCAGAGGGATGGGGTTGGCCTCGTCCAGTGGGGTTTGGGCACAGGGGCCCAGGAGCTGAGCCAGAATTGGGGCTGCCCAGAACAGCTCAGGGATGGGGAATGGTGCACACCCCACAAAGAGAGGGGGGTTTGTGTTTCTGGGGGTGTGAAATCCTCCAAAAAATATCCCCAGAGGGAAGCAGCCACAGGAAATGCTGCAGGCAGTCATAAAACCACCTCCACCACAGCAACAAAAGCCATGGGATGGTATTTAAATTCTGGAATTATCTCTGTGAGTGGGGAGCTGAGTGCTGATTTCAGCTTTAATGCTGTTTTTCTCCTCTCTTTTGTTTGGAATTCTAGGTTGGGAAGATATTTGTGGGCTCTCCTTCATGGCCAGATTACACAGGGTCCTCCCCTGTGTGTTTGTGCCTCACCACAACGCCCTGTTAATTTGAGGTTTGTGCTGAATAAATAGTGCCTGGCCATTTGATTTTATTTTTTTTAAACACATTTGTGATGACAATAAATTAAACTGCTTTCTGATGTTTGACAAATATAATTTTCAGGGTGGTTTTTTTTTTTTTTCTTCTTTTTTTTTTTCCTACTGACAAAGACTGCAAATAAAAAAAAAATAAACAACAACAAAACCAGCCATCAACTCCATAAAGCAAGAAAGTGCATTTTATCAACAGAGTGAAATTAGATACCTGTCAAAATACATTTGTCCTCAAAATAACTATTCATACACTTCATTTTCCTGCATAAATAGATACTCATCTGCTCTCTTCTGCCTGTCATTTGTTACTCAGAGCCAGCACTGGCTGTGGGAGGGAAATATTTAAAGCTGCTTCCAAAGCAATGGGCAGGCTGGGTTTATAATTTCTGCCTCTGGCTTCCTTCATTTCATTATGAACGGGGAGGGAAACATCTATTTAAAGTCAATCAAATCAAACTGTCTTCCAAAACACGAATTCCTGGCTGCAGCCCCTGTTTGGGCTCTCTCAGATGTGCAGCTCTTGGCAGGGCAGGGCTCCTTGGGATGCTCAGGGGGCTCCAGGGAGGATTTGGGGTCCCTTCCTTAAAGGATGGACAGTCCCAAATCTCCTTGTGGTGGTCACAGAGATCCAAAGGGGTTTAGGGATCTGGAATGGGAGCATTTAAAGTCCTTTCTGTAAGGGATGGATGCTCACAGGTCTGTTCCACTGGATTTCCTTGGAGGGCTTTGGTGAAAAACCAAATTCATCAGCCCCAGGGCTGCAGGGAAGGTCAGCCATCCCCCCTCTGCTTCCCTAAAACACAGGAGCTGTTTCCAGCTGAAAATTCCCACTGGAAACCAGCTGGAAAGAGCCTGTGCCAGTGCAGCTGGGCAGGGAGAGCTCTGAGGAGATGGTGGGGAAATATCAAAGTAAAAAGCTGCTGGTGATGTTTCTACCTAGATCAAACCCCTAAAAAACCGGGTTACCACATGAAAAACAACTTTGCAGCACAACCTTGAGGCCAGTGGGATTTAAAACTGGATGTGGTTTGGATCCAGCCTTTACAAAGGTAAAAAGTGGTGAGAAATCCCCACCCTGCTGCTGAAATCTGGGAGCTTTGCCCTCTCCCTTACTTTGTATGGCAGAGGCAGCTCGGGCAGGCAGCTCCTGGAAGGAAAGGAGCACATCACCGGCAGGTTTGTCTGAAATGTGTGGACTGGGTTTTAATTTGTCAGTCCCAGCCCACCGTGAGGAGCTGCTAATAAAATTTCCTCTCTTGTTAAGTCTTCCAGCACGAGCAGAGCACATCTGAAAACGCTGCGGATAAAAGAACTTCTTTTTTTATTTTTTAATTTTTTTTTATTTTTTTGGACCAAAGGAGAAAGCCGGGATTTGAAAGCCTGCAGAACCAACAACACTCATTAGCATCTGCCTTTCTTCTGGAAGGGCTCTCGTGGGGAATGTGAGCACATTTAACAGCGGCTGTATCAAAGGAAGCCACCGGCAGCTCGGCACAACATCCCCGGTGACAAAGCCAGGTCCTGGGGTGACAAAAGCCCTGCGGTGGCAGAGGGGCTCGCCCTGCCCCACAGCACCCGGGGTTTGCTCCAAATCTCCCAACAGCAGAGCTGGGCTGGGAGTTCAGGCACGGGTTGTTCATCCCCTGACCTTGTTCCAGTTTTACTTTGCTACAGGAAAGGGGGAAAGGGATGGATGAGGAGCTGGGGAGAGGAGTGACCCCTCCTCTGTCCAGGGCATCCCTGGTCCTCACCTTGCTCTGGGAATTTCCTTGCCCAGGTGCCCTGGAACTGTGTGCTCCAGCAAGGACTGCTCTTCTGTCTGGATCTCCCTCCCTTCTCCCCACAGTTCCAGTCCCGAATTTGGTTTAAAATTCAGTGGGAAAAGCACAGGTGGGAGGTGAAACCACACCTGGCACAAGCCTGTGCTGTCCCCTGAGTCCCAGCAGCTTGGACACATCCACACCAAACTGCCAGAGGTGAGCCTGGCTTAGTTCTGGGCCTGGAGCTTCAAATCTGGGCAGCCCCAAGAGCGTGGAAAATATCCCAGGGGAATTCCTCAGCTCCAGAGGGTGCTGAGCCACCCCCAGCACCTCCCTGGGATGTGAGGAGGGGACAGGGCACATCCCAGCCCCAAACCCCACTGGTTCAGCCCCCCTGAGAGCCCAGCCTCACCCTGCAGAGGGGCAGGAGCAGAGCAGCAAAAGCCTCGTTAAATCTGCAATTTGGAGCTGAAATATCCTTTATCAGAAATTTATAACCCATTTAAAATGAATCCATTCAGGGCCCAGCGAGGGTCCTGGCTGAGGGAGGAGATAATTCCCCAGGTTTATTTATATAGTTTGATAGCTTTTATGCCAGGTTAGTAAAAAAGAGTCTGTGCCAATAAAATACTTTTTCTGCTTGTAAAACTCAGGAGGGTTTTATCTGTGGTGCTGAATGGTGCTGCCTTTTACCTTTATCTGGGATCTGGGGGAGGCAGGAGGGAAGAGTTGTTCAGCCTCTCTTTCCAGCATCCCAAACCATCCTTGGCATCTGAACCATCCTTGAACTGCTAATTTGGGTGGAAAGAGAGCTTGGATCACTGATGGAAGGAAAATCATCAAGGCCTAATCAAAAATCCCTTTAGCTTTCCATCAGAGGGAAATAATTATTAGAAATGACACAAAGTTTAAACATTTTTTAATGTAACTTTAGTCATCATCAGGGAATAAAGGAGATGCTAGGCCCTGGGTGAGATTTGCTCTAATTTGAGGCTCCTTCTCAGCTCCCCACTCCAGGGATTGTTGGTTTGGACTGAAATTCCCTGGGTTTTTTCCTCACTCACCCATTTCACTGCCCAGCTGCACGAGGCTCTGGTTTTGATACCCACTAAAAGGTGCCAAGCAGCACCAGTGGTTTCCTTGTCCTTGTTAACAAAAGGAGAAAACCAAGTGGAAGAGGAAGAACCCCAAATTCCAAGCCCCAGAGGGAAGTTTTAGTCTTGGTTCTCCATGCTAAGCTGTAGTGCTGCTGTAATGATGTGGGGTAACAACAGCAGCTCTTACAGCTCTGATTCCATTGGAACGCAATTCCTGCTGCAAAAATATCCTTATTGTGGAATTTACAGTGGCTGGGGAAACGCTGGAGAACCCTCTGCAGAGTGGAGCATCGGGGAAAGGCATCAGAGGTGATGCTGCTGCTTAATTCTGTGACCTGTGGCACCCAGGAATGGTGCTGGAAACTCACATTTGTGGGAAAAGCATCAGGAAAAACACTCCCCTGGAACGGGGGAGTTTCACCTGGGTGGGAATGTCCTGCCTTCTGCATGATCTGCCCCTGGAAAAGACCTCAAAGGAAGAATTGTCCAAGGATGGAGGCTGTGGGTGTGTTAGCAGCAGCAGCCGGGAGAATGGCTTACAGGGAATTTGCGATTTGACACGCTGTTCTTCCATTCACTCCTCGCCCAGACAGAGCCCGGAAAACAGACGGATTAATGACAGACGGATTAATGACAGACGGATTAATGGCAGAGGAAAATAAGGTGATCAAATCAGAGCCGGCCTCGCCTTCCTCAGGGAGACGGGAGCAATTACAGCGCAGGGAAGCCGAGAGGGGCCTTTGTGAGCGCACAATGCCGGGAAGAAAGGGAATTCCGCAGGGAGAGGCGGCGGCAGGAGCGGCCGTGTTATCAGTGTGTTATCAGTGTGTTATCAGTGACAGGGCACGGTGTGACACGGGGACAAAACACCGGGAGAGCCGCGGTGCGCTCCCGGGATGGGAACCACGGTGCAGCTCCCAGGATGGGGGATGCAGGAATTCCTGCATCCCGGGGATATGGGGAGTTCGGGGCGGTGTTATCAGGGACAGGGCACGGTGTGAGATGGGGATAACACCGGGAGAGCCGCGGTGCGGCCCCGGGATGGGAACCACGGTGCAGCTCCCGGGATGGGAACCGCGGTGCAGCTCCTGGGATGAGGGATGCAGGAATTCCTGCATCCCAGGGAAATGGGGAGTTCGGGGCGGTGTTATCAGTGACAGGGCACGGAGGTGTTATCAGGGACAGGGCACGGAGGTGTTATCAGTGACAAGGCACGGTGTGACACGGGGATAACACCGGGAGAGCCGCGGTGCGCTCCCGGGATGGGAACCGCGGTGCAGCTCCCAGGATGGGGGATGCAGGAATTCCTGCATCCCGGGGAAATGGGGAGAGGCTGCAGGAGAAGGGAATATGATTAGTTACAGGGTGTTAATTACCCAAGCCAGCCTGGCTGCTGTGAGTCAGAGCGATATCCAAAATGAAAAGTGTGATAAAAGGGAGTGGTTTGCTGGTGAGGTCATGAAGGAGGAGGAACCTTGGGGAAAAGGGAAGGAGAGCATCATGAAGGAGGAGGAGCCTTGAAGAGGGGAATTTGGGGATCCTGAAGGAGGAGGAACCTCGAGGAAGAGGGAATTTGGGGGTCCTGAAGGAGGAGGATCCTGGGGAGGAATCCCTGCACTGAGGGCAGCTGGGGCTGCAGTCAGAGCCTGCTGTTAGTACCTGCAGCACACTCTGGTTGGTAAAATTCTGCATTCAGAGGCTGCTAAAGAGCACAAGCAGCCACAGTCTGGCTGGGTAGAAGCTGCAGTCAGAGTTCAGCAGGAAATACCCAGCAGAGGCTGCGAGGGAAGCCCACAGCAGGAGCTGCTGCAGCCAGAGGCAGGGAATGGTTGGGGTCAGGATGGCTGAGCTGTAAGGAGGAATAAACCATAAAAATTACAATTTCCATGCTGTGAAGAGCAAGGACTCTGTGTCTGGGCTCATTTCTACCCTCTGGCAAACAGGGAGGGCGCTGCTGTAGGGATGGGAAGGCTCTGAACATTGAAATCCTCATTTCTGTCATTTTTTTGTGGTTTGAACCTTACAGGTGCTGCTTCCCCTGAAGAAACCAAGGCTGAATGTGGCTCGTGGAGACAAAAGGAATAAATTGCCACTGGCCACTGGTTTTATTTAGTTTCCTATCCTTCCTATATTGCTTTTACCCCCTGATTAAACCCTCTGGCACCTTTGATGGAGCTGATTTATCAAGACCTGATATGTTCATGGCATTGAGCACCTGGCACTGCTTGGGAGGACAGAATCCAGGGCTGTCTGCTGCCTTTCCAAATGTGCAGGAATTTCTGAATCCTCCCTTTTTCCCATTCCAGGTACTTGGTTTCTGGATAAATCCTGAATTCACTGTAATCTAGATGATTAAAGAAAAATTCATAGGCAGTGTAACAGGAGTGAAAGTTAAAATATAATGAGCTCCAACACTGCTTTTTTTGTTGTTGTTTTGCAAACCTTGCTGTCCACACACCCTGCAAAGAATCCAGGGAAGTGCAGTTGGTGTAATGAGCTACAATCCATAACCATGGAGAGCAGTCAGCCACAAAACAAAGCCTAAAAAAACCCCCACAACTTATTTTCACCACCTCCAAAGTGGAATTGTGAAATAAAAGCATGAGGGTGATGAAAATATTCAGGCAAGTCCCAAGAGGGAAACAGAGAGAAGCTGTTGATAGTGGAGGCTTGTATTTTGTTGTGAAATAAATCTGGATTTGGGTTGGCATTGACCTCCAGATCAGGATCTCCAGGAGGATGCACCTCACCCTTGCAGAGGGGAGTGTGGTGCTCTGCTTTGGAGCTGTCCCAAGGAACAATTCCCCTTGGATACTGAGTGACAGCTGATGTGAGCAGAGAGGGAAAGCAGTGTGAGCAGATCTGCAGTCCCTGCGCAGTGACAACCTTGCAGGCACTGATAATAAGGGGGAAAATTCAGTGTACAGACAGAGCAGCTCCCCTCCAAAGGCATTTAGGGAAGCAGTGACATTTCCCAGGCTCCCTGGTGCCAGCAGGGCCATTAAAAGTTGTTTATCACACGGGCTCATCCCTGTTCTGGGGATCTGGGGGCAGCCATTTGGTTTCCACAGCAATTTAATTTCAAGGTGCTGAGCTCCCCTCGTGGTGTTGTGTTCATTTAACTGGGTTGGTTGAGTGTCTTGTAATGGATCTGAGAGAAATGACCTGGGTTGTGCTGATGGAATTTTAGAGAATTCCCAACTAGATTAGGAAAAAATCATGCCCGGACTACATCAGCCTTACTCATTTATACTCCAAGTCAAGTGAAATCACCGAGAAATAAATGTTATTTGTTACTGTATTAACATACTGCAGTTTTGCAGCTTTTTCCTACCCTGTTCTCATTTTCCCCTGCAGGTGAGTGGAGGCCACAGGTGAATTCTGACACTTTAGGGAGCACAGTGAATTCCTTAACACAGCTTTGGGAGCTAAATTGCCCCAATAAATGCACACTTGTAATGCCTGGGAGTGAAAGCAGGACAAGCCAGCCTGCAGTGTCTAAAACTGCTTTTTTCCAACTATTAAAATAATCACTATAATCAATCTCCCCGTTGCCAAAGCAGGAGGATCCTGTAAAAACCAACTCTGAGCAAGTGGGTGCAGAAGGAGTGGATAAACATTGCTGGGAATGGCTCAGGATGGGGATGAGTAATGGCAATTATCACATTTAAAAGGTGTTTATACTGACGTGTGTCACTGCAAGGAACAGCTTTAGGTGGGATTTGGGGGAGGAATCATTCCCTGGGAGGGTGAGAGGGGCTGGGATGGGATTCCCAGAGGAGCTGTGGCTGCCCCTGGATGCCTGGCAGTGCCCAAGGAGCAGCCTGGGACAGGGGGAGGTGTCCCTGCCATGGCAGGGGTGGCACTTGAAGGTCCTTCTATCCCAAACCATGCCAGGGTTCTGTCTCCTGCCTCTCTGGAGCAGTGGATTTGCAGTGGAGCAGAGCAGAGCTGTGCCATGGGGCACATGGATCACCCTGATGTCCCCAAACCCACCTGGATTCTGTTGGGATGGCACTGGAGGAGCAATCACAGATGGATTCCGTGGCAGATTCAAAAAGAATGAGGGATAAATTCCCTCCATCCCTCCCTCAGCTGCAGAGAGAAGCAGACACATCAAACCTGCCAACTGGGGCCAAAGTTTGGGGCAAAACCAGCAAGGAAAGGGGCAGCTGGGCTGAGGGGGACATTTCCAGGCTGGTCCCTTCCAAGTGAGGCACCAGGGCTGGGCTGGTGGCAGGAGGAGCAGCAGGGACAGTCCCTGCCTTGTCTCCATCCCGAAGCAGCAGGGAAATGAGGGAATGCCATGCTGACAATTCCCAGGCAACCCAATCCCTGTTTGCTGAAGTGTTCAGGGAGGTGAAGCTCAGCCCTGCTGTCCCTCCCTGCTCCAGGCTGTGACAAAACCCTGGGGATTCATGGCCCTGTGGAATCTGAACTCCAGGCTGGGAGCTGCTTTCAGCTCTGGCCTCTTCAGGGGAAGCATCACCTGTCAGGTTCAAGCCACAGAAAATGACAGAAATCAGAATTCCCAGTGTCCAGAGCCTTCCCATTCCTGCTGGTTGCAGCAGCCCTCTTGTCAGAGGGTAGAAATGACAAAACCCACTGATTTCCCCCCTTTTTTCCCTTTCTTTTATTAACCTCTAAATAATTAACAGGCGGCTCCTGCTCGGTGGCTGCTGCTTTGCAGCCCGAGCAGACCCTGGAGCAGATGAAATAAATCCAGGATTGCCATTCCCAGTTCCCTAGCAACCAGAAAAAGCAGGGAAAGGAGCCGGGCCTGAGCACAAGGAGATGTTCAGGCAATTAATATTCCTCAGCCATGGCTGGGAAGGGCAGCCCTGGGGCAGGGATGGGCTTGGGGATGGAGGAAATCCTGTTAGTCCCAAAACAAGGGGGCACAAAGGGAACCTCTGAGAGTGGGGAATGGGGAAATGAGGATTTCTCTGGTAAAACGTGGTGTGAGAGGTGTGGAGGACGTGGGTTTGGGGGTTAAATCCCGGTTCCATGCGTGCTGCCAAGCTGAAGGACTTTGTGCAGTTTAAAGCAGGCTCCAAAATCAGATTTCTTCAGCTGGCTGCAGATCCCACACGTGGCTGGGGGCCCGGGCTGGGGATTGAGTTGTTCCATGCTGTGGCAGCAAATAAATGAAGTTTTGGGGACTTTTTTTTAGCAGCTTGGCATAGATGGAGAACTTTGGCTGTGGAAAACACAGCAGGGCTGGGAGAGGAGGGTGAGGCAGCAAAACCCAACCCCATGTGACTTAAACCAGTGAAATTCAGAGAAATAAAGTCATGTGTGTGGTGATCAGGGACAAAATAAGAGCGGCAGCAGCAAGAGGAGGTGAATGATTGTCCACGTGGGGAAGGAATGGGCTCGGTGTGTTGTAGGTGTCCCCAAAATTCTACGTTTAAAATAGTTTTGGGCAACTTGGAATTACCCAAGAATTATCCTGGCTGGCCCAGGGGAAGCTCCCTCCTTATCCTGCCCTGCATAACCCAACTGAGAGGTGCATTTATTTCCATGCTAAAGCTTGCAGGGATTTTTTTTCCTTCACCACGATGAGAAAATTGAGGTATAACGATGCTCAAACCCAAACAAGCTCTCAAGGATGTGCTCGGAGCACTTTGCTTTTTCCTACAATTTTCTTTTTGAGGATGAGAAGCAACTTCAGATTTCCTCCCGATGCAATAAATCCTCTGCAGGGAGACCAGGTTAAAACACACTTAATTGACCCCTGACTCATTAATTGTTTAAGGGGGAAGATAGCGACAGCCTCGGAATATTTAATTAACTGAAAATTCGGCAGCGTGTTAATTACCACGTAACATTTGCCTCTCTCACAAACATTTCTTGAGAACGGGGTAAGCAAGGCAACAATAATTGTAACAATTAATTAGAAATTAAACTGATAGTGGCTACAGCTGCTAACAATTAGCGGCTAATTATGTCAAGTACTTTAACCGCTTGGAAAAGGACCGGAGGCTGGTGGGGAGGGATAAATAAGGAGCTCCACCCTTTCCCACGTCTGACACCGCGGAGGTTTTTTGGGAAGAAGCTCGGCCGGGTTCCAGGTAAGGCTGGAAATTGTGAATTAGCAAGGATCGGGATGGGATCCATTAAAAAACTCGCTGTTTGTTAATAATTCGCCGTGTTTAGGAAACTTTCGGCCTTCAAGTTTTAGGGCGCCATCAGTATTTTTTTTACTTTATTTTTCTGGGGGAAAACAAGGTGTTTCCAGGAGACTTCACTCGATGCAAAAGCCGCCCTTATCCAATACTTCATTTCCTCTTGGTTTGGAACATAATAATTTCATGTTTTAAACACCTTGGGCCTCTGGTTGCTTCTGAAACTCGGTGATGAATAAAAATCCGGAGGGTTTGTCACCTCAGGACAGCAGGAAAATCTCTGCTGCTGCTCAGGTGTGATGTGTGATGTCCCCCAGGGCCCTGCCTGGGTCTTTATCTGCATCTCCAGAGGAGAAATTCACCTGTTTGCTGAATTCCTGCAGGCACCAGGAGCAGGAATTCCTCCCCTGCAGAGCCCCAGGGCTTTTCCCCGGCAGCACAGGGAATGTTCCAGGCTGGATGTGCCCGGGATGCTCCCAACCCCAGCCCGGGGCTGAATTTGAGGCTCAGGTTTTGATGGTAAAGGAAAGAGAAGCCCAAAGCTTGGGTGTGAATTCCAGGGCATCCCAGGGACAAAACATCCCGGGAGGGTGAGAGCCAGCAGCTCCAGGGACAGGGAAGCTGGAAAGGAAGGGATGAGTGGAGTGCTGCTCCCAAGGAAGGGCCCTGCTGCTCAGCAAGGGTTTGGGAGCGGGTCCCTGGGTTTGGGAGCGGGTCCCTGGGTTTGGGAGCGGGTCCCTGGGTTTGGGAGCGGGTCCCTGGGTTTGGGAGTCTCCCTGCTGTGAGTTTTGAGAGAGGACAGAGGGCTGGTGAGGTTTCCTGCAGGTTGTGGATGCCCTGGCTGCCAAACCTTTGGTGTTCCATGCTGTTAAGAGCAGGGATTGGGTCTTTCAAAGCTTGGATTGGAGCATGAGGAGCCAGTGGCCTTTATATGCCCCTAGAAATTCTCTATTTTTAGCATCTCTTGGTACCTTTTGCCATAAAAGTGGATCTGTTTGATGTTGTGAGAGCTTGGAGTCCTTCCTGTTGGTCTGGGCAGCTTTTCCCCACATCCCCTTTCTGTTTCTTGGCACCCTGACCATATTCCAGGACAGCCATTCCATGAAAATCATTCCTACTTTGGTTCTCCTGAGCAGGGCAAGTACCAGGAACAAAAATATGGAGTTTTCCCTACGTTTTTTCCCCCCTTGTAACATGAAATTTCTCCCTGCAGCATCTCTGCTGGTAGGCAAAACATAAATTTTATCTGATTTGGGCCTCAGGGGTGACCTTGGGGCGTTGTCCCCTGTCCTGCCCCACTCTGTGGTTCCCCCCCTTGTTTTTCCCTCCCCAAATCCCAGCCTGCCAGCAGCCCCTGTGTTTTTGGAGCACAATGAAGCCCGGACTTTGCCAGCACAAGACAATGAAATGCAATAATTGGAGCTGTAAAACCCATCTGTTCCAGCACACAGAGGGTTTTGGGTTTTTTTTCCCTCGATGTGGAATTGCTTGTGCTCCCCATTTATATTTAAATCCTGTGCCTGTGGGGGGAGCTTTCCGTGCCAGAGCCTCTGGGATGAGGGAATAGCTGTGCCCAGGAGTTTTCAGGGCTCAGATTGAGGGGCAGGCTGTGCACCCAGCTGGGGCTGCTGGCATCCCTGAGGTTTGTGCTGAATCCCACTGGATTTGGGGGAATTTGGAGGCCAAATCTGATGCTGCAGGTGGACATCAATGATTGCTCCTGCTCCATCTTCACCCCAGTGTGAGGAAGGGAAAATCCCACCAGGGATGTTAAACCATGGGGAAATTGCAATTTGGGCTCTTGTTCCTCATTTAAATCACTTATTACATTGAACTCCTGCAGTTTGGGCCTTCCCACCCACATTTGCCCTCGTTTGTGTGGCTGAGGGGCTGAATTAACCCAAGGCCTTCCCCAGGTGCTTGTTCTGGAGGAGGATGGAGCCAGTCTGGCTGCAGGGAGGAATTGCAGGATTAGGAGGCTGCACCTGCCAGGGACACACGTGTCATGCAGGGTGCTGGGCTGCAGTTCACCCCAAATTCCATGTTTAACCTGGGTTTTTTTGGCAATAACCCATTCCCTGGCTGCACCAGTGCTCCTTGCAGCAATGCTTTGCTGCTTTTGCCTATTTTTAGAACAAACACCCCCCCCCAATCAAACATTAGATATATTTTTAGACTCAATATTACCCAATAAAAAAATGATACCAACACCTTTTATTCTGAAATCTCCTGCATGAAGCTCGTGCACCATCTCAGGGAAACCATTTTGCTGGTGTTGGGCTCCACAGAGGTGCCTGGTGAATTCAGCTTTTTATTTTTAGTCAGGGAAGCCACACGTGGCTCCTGCTGCTGTTCAGGATCCATCACCAGGCAGGCAGGTGGGAGAGGGGAACGTGGAGATGTTTTCCCCCTGTGCTGAGGCAATCAGCAGGGGGATATTCTGGGAGCTGGGGTGGGCTTGAAGGACAAATACAAATCTGGAGGAACAGAAAGTGAAAACCCCTGGGTGGCTGTCAGATACATCTGGAAAGAAAACAACAACCAAAAAAAAACCGAACAAAAAAAAACCCCAAAAAAAAAACCAAAACAAAAAAACCCCATTCAAATCAAGGTGAGGTGGATCCTCTGTGTGTTTAAAATTTCCCTTTTTCCTCCTCTGTTCCCTGGGTTCTGCTGGCAAACACAACATCTGTGCCTTGCACTGTTAGTCTTTATGTGGATATGAGCAGACAGGGATTTTCTCTGCAATAAAAATCATCAGCAGAGCCATGAAATGGGTTTGGCTCCCTGGCTCGGGCTGCACATGTCCAAACAGTAAAATCTGTAACCCAGAGGTGAAAAAAAAAGAAGAAAGTAAGAAAAAAAATTGTAAAAAATAACAGCAGGAGTTTGCTCCAAGTGATTTTCTCTGCTTCTGAAGCTGGCAGCACATTTAAGGATGTTTGTGGCCTTGTGCTTAATATTTCCTTGATAAATTTGGGTCAGAGATGGATTGCTGCAGGTATTTTGGAGCAGAGAAACGTTTGTAGGGCAGGAGCTCAGTGCAGGCAGCACAGGTAGGGGGTGGAGCAGTGGGGACCTGCACTGGTTGTACTGGGATGGTTTTCTGGTGGGAATATCCTGTGTAATTCCTGTGTTTGGAGCAGTGTCTGTGTGCACAGGGAGCAATTCCTCCCTCTGAGGATTCCTCACCCCCCGATGCTCAGCCTGGGCCCCTCCTGCAGGGTTCCTGGAGCCTCTTCCAGGCATGGATTCAGGGATTTGTGGGTTCAGAGCCCATGCTGATGCACCAAGGTTTATTTTTTTTCAAAGCCAGGGATGTTTGCAATTACCCTAAGTGTGAACACATGCTTCCAATCCTTGTGGGAAGAAAGCCCTGGCTCCTAATGAGATTTATTCCTCCAAGCCTGAAATAAATGGAACATGGCAGCCCGAGCTTTTCTTTCTGCAGCAATGCAGCGAAGCTGTAAATATTCCTGGAGTGATCTAATCCTTTTATACTCCTCACCAGGCAGAGGCACTTCCAAGTGATTCCCTTTTAAGGCTCCTTTCCCCCCCAAATTCCTCTCCTGTGCAGTCACTGGGGTGGTTTAGGGCAGGCTCCAGGGTGATTCCCCCTCAGCACCTGGAGGGGAGCAGGTTAAGAGGGAGGCTGGAGGCCTGAGGCAGGAGAGGAGCTGCACAAAGGACATTTTGGGTCAAATCCTGATGGATTTCAGTCTTGCACACGAGCTGTAGGAGTGTTCTGGACAGGAGGCAGTGCTGCTGGCTTTTCCATGCTTGCCCTGAGCCACAGGCTGGAGTTCAGCTTGTGCAGGATCAAATTGTCCCCCAGGAGCTGTGGCTTGGGGATTGGCATGGGGATAAACCCCAGTGCTGAGGGCAGGAGCTGCTGGGGCCCACCAGAGCCCCCCACTCAATGCTGGGCACATCATCCCAGCCTGTGCCTGGGCTCCTGTGGTTCAAACCTTTCCTTTTGCCCTGTTCCAGGCTGTAAATTGGGGGAGCACACAGAGCAGGGGAGGTGACAGCGAGATGGATGCCAGGCAGCCAAGGAGCCTGGCCAGGAAGGCTCCCAGCTGTTTGCACATCTGGATCCTCTCTCTGTGGTTAGGGAAGATGCTCCTTCTTGTGCTGACAAAAATTACTCTGGGAAAGGAAAAAAAAAAATAAAAAGAGAAAGCAGCTCTCCCTCCTGCTCCAAGTTTAATTTGCCAGGAAATGCCCCAAATCTCAGCTGCTGCTGTCAATTAAAAGTTTGGGGTGTCTAAAGAGTAACCCAGAGGTGCTCCCTGTGAACTGTGAGGAGCAAGTCCAAGGCAATAAATAAAGATCTCTCATTATGAGGAATGAAATTAATTAGGAAACTCAAAGGTCGTAAGAAATGGCCAATTCTGGGATGTCATTTGCTTGCAGTGACTTGATTAATGCTGGGCAAAGCTCTCTGCTGGTGGAACAGATGAACTGGGGCTTTGTCAGGGCCTAAATAAGAGAAGGGACCTCAGACCTGCTGCTTTCTTCATATTTCTGTCCTGCACTTAAAAAAAAATAATAGTTTCCTTTGAACTCATTTGCTATGAGTTCTTTGGGTACTCTAAAAATGATTTAACAGCTTGGTTTAGGTGACTGTTAAATCTAAATTGTCAAATTAGGGTTTTATACCATTCCTTATAAAAAGATTAATGTCACAGGCATGGTCCTTGCAAGCTCCTTCTGCTCCTGGAGCCTTTTCCATTCCTGTTCAGGTGTTCTTTTGTCCTGGGGGGGATTCAGATGATTTTTATTGGGATTATCCATTATTAATTAGTCCCTCCTACAATTACTCTGAGGAAAACCTTTCATTTGGCACCAGGGCCTGTTAACTCAGCATTCCAGGGGAATGGCTGGGGATCAGCTCAGCAGATGGGATTTTTAACTGCACCCCTGGCACTCATTCCCAGCACTTCCAGGGGAATCTGAGCACCCCTTTTTGCACTGCCCATCCCCGTGGCTCTGCTGCCTGGGATCCACAGGGAATGAGGAGATAAATCAGAATAGAACTGGGATTTTAGGCCTCTTTTCTGGAAGGAAAACTTCTCCCCCAAACAAATCCTTGAGGCTCCAAGTGAGCATCTGCCTGCAGCATATGGGGAACCATGTCTGGGACTGGAGCTGCTGGGAGAGCCAGGATCCAAAGCTGGGAGGTGATGCTGGCAAAAGGCATTTTGGGGATGTTTGGGGAGGAAAACAGACTTCTGGATAAAAATTTAAAATTTGGTAAGATTATTTCCCTGTATAATTTCCTCATCAGAGAGTCTCATTCTTGGAGAATGTCATTATGACTAAAGCTTAGATTTTTACTTCCCAGTTTTTGAAAATGGAACCATTTCAGCCCCTTTTCTGCACATGCTGTAAAAGCCTCCAGCTTCCCAGCCATTTTCTGGGGAAAAGGGTTGGAAAAATTCATTTGATGTTGTTTTTCTGGAGTCAGAAGTGGCTTTATCCTGTATCCCATCATCCCAGGCCATTCCTATTCATCCCTACAAGTGAAGGAGCTGATAGAAACCTCCCCCCACATCAACAAAGTGCCCTTATCTTAATAGGAAAGGACCTTTGGGGTTAAAAAGGACTGGAGGGGGTCAGAAGAGGGAATCTCTTCCAGGAGAAATGAGGCAGCACTGCTGCTGACACCACAGAATTGATTTTTACAAGTGGGGCACTTCAGCATCTTCACTTTCAAACAAATATTCAGGGGTCACAGATAAGCTGGGAGGCTCAGCAGCCCCCATTGTCTGGGACACTGGAAAGTCCATCAGCCAGGAAGGATTTGGGCAGGAAATGTTTAAAAAAGATGCTCCTGAATTTAAATTTTCAGACTGCTGGGTTGTTTTTTTTTCCCCTCCTCAGAGCAGAAGGGAGCTTTGATGGCAAAGCTGAGGACAAAACAAGCAGGAATGTGTGAGGAATTAAACACCTGGACAGTGTTCCTGTCCCTCCCAGCTGCAGATTTTGGTGCTTTTCTCAGCTTTTTCAGCCTTTGCAGCCCCTGTGGGTGGGCACAAGTGAAGCTCACTCACATCTGAGCTTGGCAGTGGCAGAAATTGGGGCTGGGAGATTCCTTATTTTCCTTATTTTTGACTCTTACCCTGCCTATTTCTTTGTGGTTGCCTCCCCTTTAAAAATCCTGCCCTGCTGCAATTCCAAAGCAGTGTTTTAGAAGCAAATCACTTTTTTCCCCCCAATAATCCCTGAGAAAAAAGAGCTCCCCAGCAGCCCCAGGGTGCAATCAGGTGGGCTGGTGGCACTTTGCACCTCAGCCCTGACTCCCTGTGGCCTTCTGGGGACAGCCAGCTCAGATTTGATTGGCTTCATTATCCTTTTCTCAGGAATTAATAGCTCCTGGGACTCCTGGCCTAATGTGGCTGATTTATGTTGGAATTGAGCAGCAGCAGGGAGAATTGCTGGCTGGAGCTGAGGATGCAAACAGAAAACAAAGCTCCCCTGAGGGGGAGATGCTCTGGGTGTGCCTGAGGGGTTTGGGGGCTGCTGCTGCTCCCTGGGGTCAGCCCTGAGCTCTGGAGGGGTTGGACACTGAATTATTGCTTTCAGGAAATTTCAGGAAATCAGGAATTTCTGGTTTGAAGATTCTGTTTGCTGGCTATTGGTAAGACCTGGACAGATTTCACCATGTGTAGGAGCCTTCTCTGGGCAGGAGCTGCATCAGCTGCAATTCTGGAGCTGCTTTTTTCCTGTGCAGAAAGGCCTGTGTTCCCTAAAATCCCTGCATTTCAGGCAGGCTGGATATTCCAGTGTGTTGTAGATGCTGTAACTTGAGGTTTCAGTCTCTTTTGAAAGAGAATAAATTCCCCCTTCCTCTCTGCTTATCAGCTCTGAGGGAGAGGGAGGAAAGGGAATTTTCTGTGGCCTTGGCACTTCCAGAAAACCCCACCCCGGTGCCACAGGGGGCTGGGGCAGAGAGAGGTGATGGATGTGAGGGGGGAATGTTGCTACTGAGACCCCGGATGAACAAAATCCTGCAGAATCCCTGGATCCTGCAGAAATGGAGCTTTGCACTTCAGCGATGCTGGCAGCAGAGTTCGTGAGGCTAAAAGAGGGATCAGAGGGCAAATCTTGGAAATTCCTGCTTTGGGAACTGGAGAATTTGGATGCAAACCAAGGGGAAAGTGGGTCAGCAGGTGGAGAAAATGGCAGCTGAGGCTTGGCAAGCACAGGGTGGGTGTGAGAGCTGTGGAGACCTTGGGTAGTGCAAGGGATGGGCTGCAGCCTTGGGAATGGCCAGGGCCAGGTGGAGAAGGGTTAATCCCACCTGGATTTGCCAGATCAGCCCCTGCCCTGCTGCTGGGTGAGCTGAGACCCCTCTGCCTTGTGCTGCTCCCCCCAGATGGGTTCTGTGACTCCAGGGCAATCCAAGTGCTGAAACCCCACGATTTCATGGCAAGAAGAGCCCTGGCAGTGCCCAGCTGCTCCTCCCTCACCCCCCCAGCCCTGCAGAGCCCTTTGGCCGTGGCTTGGAGGGAAACCAGAGCAGATTTGCCCCCGAGGTGGGGCTGGGGGCTGGGAGCCACTGGATGGCACTGCTGCCTTGCACAAACCCGGGAGCAGCTCTGGGGCTGGGAGCTAAGGAGGGAGCGCTGGCAGGGACAGCCTGGGAGTGGCACTTGGCACTTGTCACCATGGCTGGGGCCTTCTGGCAGCGCTGGAAGGAGGAGCTGGGAGTGTTCTCCAGGTAGGAATGGCCCTGGGAGCCTCAGCCTGGCCACATCCCTGTGGCATGGGGGCTGTGCCTTTTCCCCAGGATTTGGCAGAGCTGGGATCAGCCACCCCTCGAGGCTGCACAGGAGCAGGATCCCAAACTCTTTCCATTCTTGGGTGCCCCGAGGTGGCTTCAGCCCCTCCTTTGTGGTTGAAGCTTTCAAAAGACCCCCAGGGCTTTGCTTTCTGCTCCCTCTCCATGCCTGAGCTGACTTAGGAGAAAGGGAAAGCCCAAGGAACAGCAGGCAGGAGAGAACTTGCAGAGAGAATAAGAAATGACATTTCTTGGGCTGTGCTGAGAAACTTTGCAGCTCCCCCTTGCTCAGCTCCTGTTCTGGAGCTTCTTCAGAGCAGGGCCAGAGCTGGGGGAGCCTCAGGCCTGGGAGGCAGAGCAGTGATGGCAAATCCAGAGGGTTCACAGGGAGAGGGAAACGCAGGGGAAAACTTTGTGTGAGATCAGCAGATGGAAACACAGCCACTTGACCTTCTTTGAACTTATTTCAAGCCCATCAGGCATGGAGAAAATTGAGGCTATAACTCAGGTTGCTCCTGTTGGTCACATTACCAATTCCATTACCCTGGGCTGTTTGTCTTAATTGAGCTGCAGGCTGGCCTATGACTAATTGCCAGGTCACACTGGCCCTAAATTAAAGAACATGGTTGTTTTTTTTACTTTTAACAACTTTAAAGTCCAGTTATTGTCACATTTCTTCCAAAACTCTGTGGGTTTTTTCCAGGCAGGCTAAATGCTGTGCTGAGTTCAAACCAAGCCACATTTTTCTTCTTGGGATGGATATTTATATTGCAGTGGCTACAGAGAAAATGGCCCTGGAGGTTACTCTGAGCACTTGGAGTTCATTACAAGAACAGGAAAAAAAGGGTGACAAAACAGGTACAGGATGAAATCCCCTCCTGACCCTACAGGTACAGGATTAAGTCCCTCCTGACCCTACAGCCCAGTACAGGGTTAAATTAAAAGCCAGGCCAATGCCCAGGGTCTGTGCAGGTCCTGCATCCTGCCCCAGCCTTTCCCCATGGGAATTATTGAACTCCCTTTGCTCCTGGCCCATAAAATGAGGATCAAACCCTGCCCTGCTCTGTCACAAGGAGAGTTCATTAATATTCATGAGGCAAGGTAATATTCCAGGGGAGGGAAAGGCTCTATCTGCTCTGACTAATGAACATCTGTCATCTCCAGCGCTGGGAAGGTAAGAGTGATATAAAAATGTGAGGTAGTGCTGCACACCCAGACACTTCAGAGCTATTTACCCACTCACACAAACCAAATTAGCACCTGCTGGGGGAAGTGCAGGGGCATCCATTCACACAAACAGGTTTTTATTTTTTTTTTCCATCAAGGAATGTGCTTCAGAGATAGAGGCAGCCTCGGTTTCACAATTAGGCAATTAACGGGGCCATTAAAAGTGAGTTAAGCTCATTGAAGCAAAATGAAGTGCACCCAGAAATTTCGGATTGGATCTCACAGGCTGGAAGCGAGGGATGGCTTCACATTCCTGATGGCTGTCCCTGCTCCCTGGGATGTGACAGACAACTGGCTCTCTCCAAATTCCTTGGGAAAATATCAGCCCTGACACCGCTGCAGCAGCCTGAGCTGTGCTGCTGGACCTGCTGAACACTTGGGAAGAGAATATTTGATTCAAGGGGTAAAAAAAGATTTGAATTCAAACACTCCAGGTGCTGCCTGATGCCTGTTCCAATGCCAAGGAAACTTCCTGAACATTGGTGAGGCCCCAAAGACACCAGGTCCCAAAGACACCAGCCCAGGTTTTGTGTGTTGTAACAGAACTTGAAATATCTGATTTTTTTTCTGCCCTCTAAAGGGCTCTGATCCCTAATTCCTAATTTTAGCAGCTGGGATAACAAACTGTGCCGGGAAAAGCCTTTTACAGAGCTGTGCTGATTTGTCCTGAGTATTTATTGATTAATATAATCCAAGCTTACAAGCTCCTGAGCACTGACTACTCTTTATTTATTTTTTTATGGCTTATTAGCATTCACCTGAAGGGAAGATGGGTGCTTTAAAAAGAGAAGAATTCAGAAAAGCAGCTCGCTGCACAAAAACCACTTCACCCTTTGCTGTGCCCTGGCCCAGTGATTTTGGCTTCATCACAAAGCTTCTCCCTCCCAACTCCAGTTTTTTGTCCATCCAGGAGCCAAGGGAAAGGCTCAGAAAGGAGAGCCTGTTGAAAGGGAAAGCCAGGGAGCCAGGAAAATCCCCTGCAAGAAAAGAGGTCAAGAAATTATCAATAGAAGAATCTGTCAAGGTGGCCACTGGGCAGGTTGGATTCCTGTGAACGTGTCCCCTGTGATTAGTTTTACATCTGGGGGCTATTGTGGGAGTGCATTGTGTTGGAAAACCTTCTCCAAACTGAGAATGCCCCACTGCTTCTCAGGCCCTTTGTGGGAGCAGGGAGTGGGAATGTTTTGTGTCTGGGATGAACCATGGCCTCTCCTCCCGTCCTGATGCTTCACAGATTGTTCTCAGATTTGGACACACTTCAATGGACACTTTTTAATATTTTTTTTCCCTTTTTGTTCTGTCTATAGGTCTTTTGTACGTTTTCTTTCTTGCTTTTCAAGGCTGAGGGAGAGTTTTGAAGATAACAAGTCCATTTGTCTCCTGCTTTTTGAAATGTAGATATCGATTTTTGTTAAAATTCCCCCGGTTTGCACCTGAAGTCCACTGGACAGAGGAGCCAGGGAGAAAATGATGGATCACTGAGGAGAAAGATGAGCTGGGAAGCACAGGAGACTCCCCCAAGGCTGAGTTTTGGCTCTCCCATCCTTTTTTTAGGTGGTGTGAGGGAGTGATTCTGACCAAAAGCTGCTCCTGACTCCCCCCAGTGCAGCCAGAGCACAGGGAATGTTATCCACAGGTGCTCTGGATGGTGTTTATTCACTTTTTATCCAGCCCAACTCTGGGTTTGATCTTAATTTCATCTGAAGGATATTCCTTCATTTGTGTGGAGGTGTTTGTTGGGGGGATTTGGGGCAGCAGAAACAAGGGAAGAGGAGAGTGGGTCATTAAATAGTGAGCAGGAGGTGCAGAATTCCCTTATTTCTGTGTCTGGCAGGATTGTGTTCCTACCTACATGCAGGGGCCCCAAGAGGATTGGGATAATTGGGTTTTTTCCCACCAGACTTGCCCTGATGCTCTGGAATTGCTGGGTAGAACTTTCACTGCTGTCCAGCTCAGGTCGTGCCCTGGGCTGCCTGGCTGGAAAATGGGAAGCAGGGCTTGGATGAGCCTTTTGGGGGGAGGAAAATGACATTTCTGTGACACAGACTGGTGCAGAAGTGGGGTTTTTTTCTGGGATGGACCACTGGAACCATGGAAATGTTACAGGGAGAGGTTTTAAACCCCTATTTCTCCATCAGCATTCATCAGTGTGCCTGTGCACTCTGAAATGCCCACCTTGGAGCCTCCACCTGAGCTTTGTGAGGAATTTCTCCCTTCCTTCCCCAGAGACAGGGCTGATATCTGCCCATGATGTGCAAAGCTCCTCCTGCAGCAGGAGGGTTGCTGATTTTGGGGTGAGGTGGCTGTCACAGCACTGCCAGCCACGTCCTGGCTGTGACATTTGAACAAAGCTGCTGCAGGCTCTGTGCTGCGCTTCCCTACCCATCAGCATGTTAATTAGATGCAAATTGTGTCTAAATATTTAAACTGAAATCAAAACAAGCCACTCTCCCTGCTCCATACCGAGCACCCATGGCATAGCAACCATCTCCAGGAGGTTTGGGATGGGAAGGGGTGTGGGGAACACTCCCAACACAACCTTTAAAACCTTTAAAGGTGGAAAGGGTTTGTTCAGAGCAACCTGTGGGTACCCAGAGCAGCTCTGGCAGGGACTTTTCACAAACTGTTGTTCCATGTTGGAATCTTAGAGTGGCTGCAGTTTGTGTACATATTTATTTATTTGATTTTTTTGTTGTTGTTGTTTGGAGGCTGTTTCTTGGGAGGGAGGTAGGAGAAAGGGGAGGATGAACATCACCAGCAATTGGTCCTGCCAGGCTTTGCCAGGATTTTGACCTGGGTGGGAGCCCCTGGATTTGTGGGAATGTCTGGAAGTGAGGATGGAACTCACCAGTGCCCACCCCACAGAGCAGCCCCTGACCTGCACTGTTTGCTCCAGAAAATGCAGATTTTCAGCTTATTTCCATGCTCAGACTCAGCCTTGGGGGTCTTTTCCAGCCCAAAGGATTTTGTGATCCAGTAGAACAGAAAATGCCCAGCACAGGGAAGCCCAACCTTCACCAGGAGCCCTGAGTGTCTGCAGGGGACAGCTCTGGGCTGGCAAATTCAACCTGGCTGCAACTTCTCTCTCTCTGTCTAGCCTGCTGGTGGAGGATTAAGTCCCTTTTTGTGTGGCTTGGGGATTGTTTGCTTTGCTCTCTGCTCGTTTTTTCGGTTTTCCTCTTGACTCTGCAGTTTGGTTTTACTCGAAATAGAAACATCTGTGGCTGGTGCCCCTCTCCAGAGAGCCAGGCCTGTTTATTCTCCTTTTTCTGGGCTAAAATTGCTGGAGAAATTACTGCTCAATCCTGGGGTAAGTCCTGACTCCACAGACATCAGATTTCTCAGGGATTTCAGTGGTACAAATGTTTTCTTGAGGGGGGTTGGCACCTCTGTCTTCTCTCCTATTTAAGTGCAAGAATTAGGGGAAGAGAAATGCCCTGTAAAGGAGTCAGAACATCAGTGCTGGGTTCCTTCTCTGCTTTGCTGTCTGAAGGAGCTCCTAATTCCAAGTTGTTCCCAGATTTTGAGCTTGAACTGTGCAAAGAATGATCCCATGAGAGCCTGCAAAACCCCCCCTGCCCTCTCAACCTTGCAGCAGTGTAGCTTTTGGCCTGCCAATTATTTTCCTTGGGTTTGAGGGAGGAAAGAAGTAAAAGAGATGGAAGTGGCCTGGAGCACTTTGTCATCTTGGGGTTCATTGTTGTGCTGCCTCGATGAAAAGTTTGTTCTTTTTGACTCCTCCACCCTTCCCTGCACCCCATCCAAGCTGCCCAGGGAGCTCCAAGCAAGGAAAAATCTCGTTTCCAGCAGGTCAGATCAGTTGTGATTCCCTCAGAAGGTCAGCCCAGGAGTTGTTTGTGCAGGGCAGAGATAAGGGACAGCACCAGGCTGGGAGTTTGCACAGGGAAAAAGCAGCAAAGGAAATCAGTGCCTGATGTCACCCAGGCTTGGATGAATCCCAGCTGGGAGCTGGCTGTCCAGACTGACAAAGGGCAGCAGGCAGGAGCAGCGTAAGATGTCCCTGAGAGCCTTGGAAAAAGGGGGGATGATAAAGGTTTTGTGCAAATTGGGAAGAATTTAAATATTCCCAGATGATAAAGTTTCATTTGTCACTGTAAACATCTTTATGATGGTGGAACATTTGCTCCTTAATCACTGAAAAATGCTCTGGTCCTGTCTGGGATGCTGGAGCCAGGAAACATTCCAAACTCAGCAACACCCAAGGAGTGAGGCCAAAGCTTGGACTTTTAGGAAAGATTTATCAGAATCCTTATCATGACCCAGTGCACAAAGAACAGTCCAAAAATGGAAATAAACCCTCCTGGTCTTTAATTTGGGGCACTTTTGGACAAGAAGTCACAGGGAAACAAAGGGAAAAGCAATAAATGTCTCCCATGGATATTTATTGGCACGGATCCATGTCCTGAGTGGGCTTTGCCTGGATCATCAGGTGACTCTGAAATCTCTGGGGGACATTCCTCATTCCCTGGAGCCCCAAAACTTCTGGAATCCCCTGTTAAGGGAAAAATCCTAAAAATCCTTTCCCTTCCAAGTCAGCAGAACCCTTCCCAAGTGGAGCAACCCCGCTCCCAGCTGTGGCTCTGCTCTCCCAGGCTCAGGAGCTCCCCAGCATCTGCAAGCTCTGCACATCTGGGTCTCCAGCAGGAGCCTGAGTGAACGTTCCAGCTCTTTCCAGCATTCCTGGCTTTCTTATTTAAGTTGTCCAATTCCTCCCACTGGTAATTAGGGTAATTAATGTCTGTAAATAAGGGGTCTTGGATGCAGGACGTGGTGCTGGAGGTGAGAGCTGTTAGTGCAGGGAGGAGAGGTTTCCTGATGCATCCAACTGCCCTGGAACTGGGGATGCTCCTGGCTGGAAGTCAGGGAATTCTGTTTCAACATTCGGGGCTTTAATGGCTTTGCAGAACACTTAAAGGGAAATTCGGGCTGAAAAATGCAAATGTGACCCTGGCACGGCGCTGTGTGTGAGGTGAGGAGGTGTCTGCGTTTGTTTTTAGAGGAGATCGTTTAGGGGAGAGCTGGAGTGAAGAATTCCCTGTCCCAGCCCACCCAGGCTGCTGTTCCTTCAGCAGAGTGCTTCTCCATGGATGCTGCAATGAAAGCCACGTGTGAACACCCAGGGAAAGGGGGGGACCGGCACCCCCAGGCACGTGGGATCAATGATTCCCTGCCTGGGAAGGAGATTCCCTGCTGATTAACTCAGCCCAGCTTCCCTGCCTTGCTCTCCAACATCCCCTGTGCAGCCTGGGTAGAAATGAGTTAATTTCCAAGCTGTGGTTGAGTTTGTCTGGTGCTTTCTCCCTTCTGCTCTTTGTAATTAAACATTTCAGCTTTAATTTCTCCTGTCTCTGTCAACAGCATCATCTTTTACCCACTAAGTTATGCTTTGATACCTTTTCTTTGCTGCAGGAACCTCCAGCCAGCACAGCTCTGTTCTCTCCCCTGCTTTTAACAGCTCACTCCTCTTCAGGAGCCATTCAGAGTCTCAGTTGAAGTCCCTAGAATATGAATTATCTGGGAGGAGACTGGGAAAATATTGGAAATCTCTTGGATTTGGGCTCTGTAGCACAAGGTGAATGGGATCTCTGGTCCCTTATTTACATGTGTCCCCTTAAAATGGGCATTTTGAGAACTGGAGTTTAATTTTCTCTTTCTCTCATGATCAAAGTAGGAATAGAGATTTCTAAATAATCTTGAGCCTTCCTCCTGGTTTGCTGCTTTGGGGTTGTTTTTTTTTTCAATCAATTGATTTACTTGGAGCTGCTGTCCTAAAGGCTAATGAGGCAGTACAGACATTTATGGATGATATTTCCCTAGCTCTGATGGGACTCTTTTAATGCCTAATTAACTCTGTATCAAAGCATCCCCGATCCTCCTGAAATCTGAGCCACCAAGAATCCACTTCTTGTTGATTTTTCACCCAGGACTTGTGAAAACTGAGTCTTGGCTTCCCTGAATCCCTTGGAATGAAGCAAGAGACCACCAGCACCACTGGCTCTGGGAGTGGGCCTCTGTATGCAGGGATTTGGGGAGGGTTCCATATAAAATCTCAGCTTATTTGGTGAAGAGCTGAGGGGATGTGTGAAAAGTGGAATTTCCTTGTGTGGCTGAGCCATTTTTGGCCGAGCCTGCATCTCCTTTGGGAGAGGGATTGTAGGGGCAGGGCTGAGCCAGCCATAAACAACTCTGGGGAGCCGGAAATTCCTGCAGCCCCACGGAAAGAACAATATTTGTGGAAAAGCTGGATGGAAAGCCAGCCATGGCCAGAACAATGTGAGCATCTCCACGAGGTTTGTTTTGAAACAGAAGCCACCCAGAAATGCGAGGGGAGCTTTCATGGCTTTGGCTCCTCTGCTGGAATGTGGCTGCTTGCAGAGGGAGAGGGATTCAGAGGATCCTCAGGGCTTTGAAGTTGATACTGTAATTAAGGCCATATTTATATAAAAGTAAACACTGGGGATAAGAGCTCTGCTCTTCCTCCTTTCCTGCTGCTGGTGGGTGAAGCTGGTGGGTTTTGCTTTTTGTTGCTGGGCTTGGCCACTTCCAGATGATTTCCAGCAGCTCAGGGTGAGGGGGCATGGCTGATGTCCATGAAAGGAGCTGCTGGTGTGGCTCTCCAGCATCACTCCTGGCAAATCCCATGCTTGGAATGCTTGGGGAGCAGCTCCTGGGAGGCCAGGATTGGGACATTTGCCTTAAATGCAGTTCAGGAGGTGTTTGCTGCTGCATCTGTTGTGTAAAATGCTCCAGGGACAGGACTGGGGATGGATTCTCCCCCAAAGCTTTTGCTGCAGTGGGAGGGAGGGCAGGGAGGAGCAGGAGAGGCAGGAGGGAGCTGGGTTGGGATCTCCCAGATCCCATATTCCTGCACCCTGCCCTGGCTCTGCTCAGCACCACAGCAGGATTCTCTGCCCCTCAGTGTCTGGAACTCAGGGGATCTTCTCTTGCCTAGGGCTGTGCCCAGCTGGAATTCTGCTAGGACACCTCCAGGGGTTCCTGCTCCTCTCCAACTGGTCAGATGTGTTTCCTCTCCTGCTCAGCAGAGTGCAGCCAGGGAGGCTCCTTCTGCAGGCAGCATTTGCTGGATTTCACTTCCAAGTGCTGCTGTTTCCCAGCTCAGATCTCTGTCACGTTAGAGACACAAGCACTTAGAGAAGGGGTTTGATTCTCCTCAGGAGAGAAGGAGCAGAAAACCTCTGAATCTCCCTAAAAAATAATTTAGTGGCTCTCCAGCTGAGGGGGCACAGCACTGATGGACCAGCTGGGGTGTCATAATTAGATCTATTACATAATAGATCTAATAATTACATATATAATTAGATATATTACATATATAAATACAACTTCCCGGGAGTTCTGTGGGTCTACAACCAGCCTGGGCTAAATCCTCTCAGTGTCCGTGTCAGAACCTGCAAGAGCTTCTCTTTCTGGGCCATTTTTGATGGAGTGAGTTTGGGAGAAAGATTCTTCCTGCCTGTTGATGTGACCTTCAAAAGAAGAGAGGGAGTGGAAGGCTCGAGCACAGGCTGAAATGTCTCATTCCATGAAAGACACTAGGAAAGTTAGATTGATTGATGTATAATTCCCTAAGGGGAGAGAATTTTATTAGAGGAAATGACTGCCAAAAAAATCTTGAAATAATTAATATCAGCACTTGCAGTTTTTAAGTGCAGTGAGAGAGAGAGAGAAAATGAGGAGAATTTATAATCCAGAGCAGAGGGCTGAATTCAGGGGCTGTGTGTTTCATCCAAGGTATTGAACAAGCTGATGGAGAAGCAGATATTTCACAGTTCCAATTAGCACAGATTACTTTATTACTTTCTCCCAGACAGTAATTATTTTGGTGATGAGGAAGCCTTGCAGATTGTTTAATTTTCCCTGTGCATATGGGATGGAGTACAACAATGAACTGCAGTGACAGGGAGTCAGATCCCCTCACAACTTGAGTGTCCCTGAAGGGATGGATGGCTCAAGGAAACACTTGTGACATTTAACAGCCTGCAAGTGTCATAAATGTCTGCTCAGGGAAATTCAGTGTTTATTAGCAAACAGAAAGACAGCATTGGAAACCCCTTTTCATTAGGGGTGTGTTTGGAGAACAAGTGGAGCAGGGAGTGTGTGAGAATTTTTGAAAAGGAGCTGGCAGGAGTTGGAGGATGAATGAATCTTTTTTCAGGCACTTGTGCCTGAGCTCAGAGTGCCTCATTTCAGTCCCTGAAATGAGGAATTCAGACTGGGTCTCTGTGGTACTTTCAGGGTCCTGTAATGGGCTCATTTATCTGATGATAAGGGCAGGAATGCTCTGGGCTCCCTGTGCTTCCCCTTGCCCTGGAAATCTCAGGTTTTTTTCTGGGTAGTTCCAGGTTTATCACCCCAAATGTGCTCAAATCACCCCAGCACAGTTTGTGAGGAGGGATGGGAGGGCAGAGCTGCCCTGTGCTGGCTGGGAGCTCAGCTGGAATCATCTGAGGGTGCTTTTCCCCTCAGGACTGCTGACTGAGCTCACAGAGCCCTGCAGCAGCAGCACATGCACAGAACCAGCTGCAGCTTAAATGCAGCTTTTGGGAATCTTTGCAGCACTTCCTGCCTTTTTTTTTCCCCTGACTTTTGTGGAGTTTGACTGGCTCTGTGCTGCTGTGGCCAGGGCAAAAATCAGTCGTGTTTGTGCCTGTGATCTCTTCTGTGGGGGAGAACACTACAGGGGAGAACTGGGATAAATCGAAGCCAAACTGTGCTTTTTCTTTTATTGGAATGATTTCCAATCTTTGTTTTTTTTCCTGTTGAAATTTGTAATAGACCCACAGTTTTTATTTCAGTAAGACCCTGTTTTATTGAGGAAAGTGGCTGAGAAAGGCCAGGGCTGGATGGAATAAGAGGCATTTCAAGAGCTGCAAAGAAACCACTCTGGCCCTGCCCTATTTCCCATGCTCAGGCAGAGCTGAGGTTTTATTTTGCTCTGGTACCAATCCATGAAAGTGTGATTAGGAAGCCTGGCTTCCAAGCTGCTACTGAGCAGATGTGCCCATTGTAAAATCACATTTCTGTCCTTCATTGCCTGCTTTTTGTTTCCTTCCAGGCCTCTCCTCTGCCCAGCAGCCCAAAGCAAACACTGCTGGCACTCTGCAAACACCAGGGCAGCCTTTTTTGGGGTACAGAAAAGGAGATTTTATCTGCCCCTCTGGCCCCTGGCAGCTCCATTCTTCCCCAATAAATCTGATTTCCCTGAGCAGAGCTGGGTGATAAAGGTCTCTGCCCTGCATGGCCTTTGTGCTCAGCCTTATCAGCCCCTGCCCAGGGATTGTTTTCCTGGCTCCTGGAAGGGCTGTGTGGAAGACATTCCCTTTCTTTGCCCTCTGGCTGTGGGGTTCTGCACAAACAGAAGATAAGACAACCAGCTCAAGCACTAAGAACTGTGTATTTCTGTGGTGAAAATCAGTGTGGCTCCACTGATTTCACAGACTTTGATAATTTATGCTGGTTTTTCTCTGGTGTCTCTGATTTGGTTTTAATCCCTCAGCAAAATGAGGGAAAATTGCCATTTCTGTGGCAGACAGGCTGGCCAAGGATGTCACTATTTCATCTATAAATGAGGAAAACACTGAATTTGGGAATGCTTTTAGTACTCCTGAAACTCCCTCACTTGGCAGGAGCATTGTGGGTTAAAAGGGAAGGAGTCACTGTGGATTGGGCTGCAAAGCAGCCAAAAACCCCTGGTCAGTGTTTATCTCTATCATCATAATTAGCCCCAAATTCACAGTTTTATGCCTCTGCTGACTCTGACCCCCATCAGAGCAGCTGAATTTTACCCACCAGGGTCTGGGGGTGTCACTGGACACCCCTCTCTGAGCACTGCCCTGTGCTCTTTCCCCCTGCCCCTTGCTTTAGGGGACAAACCAGGTGGGAGAGGGAAAGCAGGAGATGCTTCATGGCTTTTTTGGTGTGGAGAGCCACTCTAATTTTAGCTCTCTGCCTTATAATTTAGGCTTTGAGCTGGTTTTCCTCTGCCTCCCCTCTCTGTGGTCGTGTTTACCAGGAGGAAAATAAATAGGAGCTTCCCCCAAGGCCAACTCTCAAATTGTACCCTTAGAAAATGTTGGGTTTAAATTGCCTGTGGTCCTGAAGCTCTTCCCAAGGCCCTGCCTTGATCTCAGTTTAAGAGCAGCACTATAAATAAGTACAAGCAGTGGTAAATCTCCGAGTAATGTGGTTCTATTATGTAGCAGAAGCTCTAAAAAATCAGCACAAAGATGCTTTGCAACCCAGAAATTCAAACTGCTGTGTCAAGCACGCTAAAGCATGGAAGAGGTAAAGCCAAATATATCCTAAAGCCTTGCATTTAATCCACCCCATTCTGTGCCATGAGGAATCATTTCTTGTTGTAAATCACCACAAGAGATGATCAATTGCCTGGCATTAGCACCACGTTCTCTGGTGAAATTATCACTCCAACCATGGCATCAAAACATATTTCACCTCCTCTCCCCAGGATGAAAACAGGAGCACGTTCCTGTGTGTTAATCAAGCCCTCCATTAATCAGGGTAAGACACTGTAATTGTGATTACAGTTAGAAATCAATTAATGCTCACCTTAAAATAAAACAGTGCTCCCAGCTGCAGCAGGTGCCCACTCTGTGACTTTAAAGCCCTTTTTGGTCTCCACAGCACCTCAAGCCCTGCCTTGCTCTGCAATCAACTGGACTTGTTTGTTGTCTTTCCATTTCCCCCCTTCAGAAGGTTCTGGTGCTGCTTCCAGAGCAAACAATTCTGTAAGTGAGGCCCATGAACATTCCTCCAAGGCAGGGAGCTTTGCCTGCTGGGGCTGCTGGAGTGAGATGTTCAGTGTGGGGCTTTGTCTCTCCTGATCCCTGGAACTAATGCCATTTTGGGCATCCTGCTCTGCCCAGCCTGGCCCTCTCTGCAGCCTGAATAAAATCCTGGTTTTCCAGGCTCAGCCTTCAGCTGGGTCTCTCAGCTCAGTGTAAACATTTGCAGGGCAGAGGAGAGGGACTGGCCAGGGACTGGGGTGTCACAGCAGCCTCGAGTGGATGTTTATTCACTTTGTACACCCAGGTTCCTCAAAGATTCCCTCTCCACGGCCAGAATTCCTGGGTGTGCTCAGCTCCCTCCTGACAGACCCAGACTGTGACCACCCAGGAGGGGCAGCTCCCCTCAGCCCCTGCTGGGGACAGGACTTTCAGGGCTTGTCCAAGTTTTTTGGGAAGAGGAATCAGTGGTTGAAGAGCTGAGAGTGCTCAGGAGAGAGGGGAGCTGATGGTGAAAGGATGTGACCCCAGGTTTCTGGCTGGGAGGAATTTGTGGTTAGAACAAACTGGCACAGAGAGCAGAGCAATCTCTGCTTTGGGTCGCTAGCCTTGCCCACGAATCCTGAAGGGAGGGAAGGTTATCTTGGTTTCCCTGGGCAAGGACTGTCCATCCTTTCTGTGCCTGCTCTTGCTGCCCTGTGCCACTGGGTTTGTGCCAGGCTGCACAGGCAGTGAGCAGAAAACCCAGAGCAAAGGTAGGACAAAGCTGGCACAGGCAACAAAAGCAGAGTTTGGACTATTTGTTCAGCGTGAAACTATTTTCTGGTGCTTCTCCTTTCCAATTAAGCTACCAGAAGCAAATCCAGATTAATTTTCATATCTAGATCTGACGAGCAAACTCTGCTTTGCTTCCTTCTCTAGCAGCTCTCCTTACAAATACCACTGGCCTCAGTTCTGTTGGTGGAGAATTTCCCCGAAGGGAACTACTCCCTGTGGCCTCTGGGAAGAGCTCTGGAGCAGGAATTGCTGTCCCAGCAGCCCCGACACCTCGTGTCCCCTGCCAAGGAGCCAGATGGAGGTGGGCTCTAATCAGGTCACTGCAGGAGAGGGGAACCGAGAGGCTTGGAGGAGGCAAGAGCTGGGAAAGGCTATCACAGCTATTTTCGATTCCTGAAGAGGAGAGATTAATTTAGATCGTCTGGTGTACACAAGGAAAGAGGGGAGGGAAGGGAAAAAAAAAAAAATCAGTTTGAAAACAAAGGGGCCCAGTGCTGACTGTTCTTCTGGGCTCGGTCATTAACTGCGCTGATGAAAAGGGGAACAAACGGCTCCTGCATCATTACCGAGCCCGGGCTGTCACACAAAGTGCTCCAGACACGGGGCTTTGTTCCCAGCAGAAAGGGAAGGCACGGATTCCCGGGATGCAGGAGGAACGCGGGGTCCCACGTGGCTGATCTGGGGATGCAGGAGTGGGGAGCTGCAAAAGCCAAGGGTGCCTTGTGACCTCAGCACAAAGTGGGAAAGTGTCCCCAGCTTCACTAACTGGAAGCCAAGTGAGATGGGTTTGTGTTGAATTCTCTCACCCTTCACAGGGGAATTTGGGGAGCAAACCCTCTGCTGAAGAGCAAACCACTAAAAATGCTTCAAACTCCTCACCAGGCTGGTGTGAAGTGGTCAATGAGTGATAAAATTGGTGAGAGGGGTAAAATCCTGGGGTCTGTGCTCCCCTGGCAAATATCTGAACGTGGAAACATTGATGGAAAAGCAAAGGAAGAAGCTGCAAAGGATTGTGCAGCTGAAAGAATTACAGAAATTTGGGTGTCACATTTTCAAGCTGAGATTTAGAGTAATCCTGCTCTTTGCAGTTGAGGACATCAGGTGGCAACAGTGCAAGCCCTTGGATCTTCCCCTCAATTTCTTGCCCCTTTTCTCCCACAAATTTCTCCAAATTAGCAGATTTTAGTTTTCTGACAGTGGCTAAGGGAGCTGCGAGCTGGGTGAGATCCCGAATGAATGGAAACTGCTCAAAGCAGGAGCTGAAATACAGAAGTGAAGTGAGCTTGGGTCTCTCCACAAGCCAATTCCAGGAGCCATTAGCCCATTTCTACTCCTCCTTCAGCAGGCAAAGGTTGGTGAATTCTTCATTGCCACAGGAATCCTAACACAAACACAGAAAATGAAGTGAAAGCCTCATTTAGGACTCAATTCCTTTGCCTCACCTTTTCCAGTCAGAGCAGGGAGAAGGAAGAGCTGATAACAGAGGGAGGTATTGAACCAACCTTTCCCCTCCTGAATTTAAGTTGAGCTCAGCCTCTGACCAAAGGCTCTGCAAATCAATTAGGGCTGAGCAGCCCAGCTCTGAGAGCAGCACCAGGGCAAACGGAGATGTCTCAGCACTGAGAAAAATTCTCCTGTGTTTCTGACCTTGGGTGGAGTAAAACACTCAGAGCATGAGCAAAACAGAGGAAAAAAATCATTTATTAGTGAGCACCAGAGCTGGGGAATAATCAGCTCCCTGCAGCTGCTGGATGGCTTTGGCTGGGATGTCCCCAATTCTAAGAGTTTTGGAGAAAAATTGAATTTCCAGCATGATTTCCATCCTTCCTGTGAGAAGGAATTTCTCTGGAGCAGCCAAACCCAGGGCTCATTCCTCCCTGGGGAAAATGACATTTAGTGCTGATGCCAAATGTCCACACAGCTCCTCCTTTAGGTGCTGATCATTCCCAGTGATTTGCTTGGATCCCTGACACCTTTTGGGCGCATCCAAGCTGGATTTTGGCTGACAAAACTCATCCCTGCTTTTGGAGCTGAGGTGTTTTCAGCCCTCTGGTGACGACAAATTGCTGCTTATTGGGATCACTGTGATGGGATAAGGACAGCCTTGGGGGACTTCAAACTTTCATTACTTTTTAATGGGAGGAACTTTAATAGAAAGGCTGAGATGCTGCTTCTTATTGCAGTGCCTCAGCATTTCTGGAGCCATAAATTCTCCCCTCTCCCCTCCGTTATTACTGATGTATCAATTCTTTCTACTTCTCTGAGCACTTAAATTGAAATAAAATAAGGTTTAGGCTTTATGTATTTTTAATATAATGAAATTCAGCTTCAAGTTGTAGAAAAACAGTCCTTGGCATGGAGTGTTTTAGATAAAGGCCTTAATAAATGAGAGGAGCAAGAGGGGGAAATGCAGGATTGTAAGTGTGGGAGGGGGAAATTCCCAGTTTGGTCTCTGTGGATCCGTCCCCTGTTTCAAATCTCCCCCTTCTTGTTAATCCTGCCTGGTTGAGTTCATTCTGTATTTTATCTGGTTTATTCCCTTTTCTCAGCCAAACTGCTGAGGCACAAAGATCTTCTTACATTCCATGTCCCCCGCTGCACCAGAGGGGTGAAAAGCCAGGTGATTTTAGGGATAACCGGGTGAAAATCTCACCTTTTATACGAGGGAGGGAATGAAACAAAACTGGGTTTGGTCTCTTGGGGTTTTGTTTTTGGTGTAGTATTTGAAATGCAAGTGGATGTTTGAGTTCCAAGTGCTGGAATTCTGAAGGAACATGAGAAAATCGAGGAGTGTGGGTGGATTTGGATGGAAATTCCTGGAAAGGGAACTGGGCTGAAAGCCCCAAAGGCTCTTTCCCAACTGCTCCAACATTCCCCTGCAGGGTGTGCAGGCAGAACCTCACCAAGCGTGAGGCCAGCGTGGTGCTGAGCCTAAATTAACCCATAAACCCCCAAAATTAATCCTATTTTTTTTTTTAATGGCCAGGCAGAGGTGCACAAGACATGGAAATGTGGAGGTTTTCAGGGAATCTCTTGCTGGAGGGAGAACACTCAGGATAAAGTTCTTGTAGTGAGGCATTTTCTGTTTCAGTGTTTTTATTGTTGCATAAAATGGTGTTGGTCCTTAGGAGAGGCTCTGAGCTGATAAATATATATATTTGTAAATATATAGAATTATAGAATCCATTTATAAAAATGTAACTAGATATAAAATCAACAAATACATAAAAATAAAAAATAAATCTATGTAAATATCTTTCCAGACTGTATTGTCCAAGGCTCATTAGAGGAATTACAGTTTCCATAATTGCCAGCTGCCTTGTCCCATTGTCCCCGTGCCCGCCGTGCCCGCCCTGGCACTGG
>WEIU01023440.1:201932-279629 GCA_013389925.1 Aegithalos caudatus
AATCATCCCCAGCCCCCAAATCACCCCCAGCTCCAAAATCAGCCCCAGGCACGGCACTGAAGCAAGTTGTTTGCTCACAAAATGATTGTTTTCCCTTTGTTTAGGCATCCCTGAATACTTAATTAATTTTGTCCCAGACCTATGAATCCCTCCACCAGTGAGGATTTGTAAGGTTGGCTGGGATTTTTTTTTTTTCCCCCAATAAATTTAATTGGTCCTTAGAATTTTTTTGTTCTTTCCCCTGTAAAGAATTTTGTGGCCTTCTGATTAAAAAAGGAAGAGCTTGGTGGGAAAGTCAATGAAATCTTTTCTTTGCCAGCCCTCCTGGTGCTCCTAAATCTGATTTTAAGTGTCTTCAGTCAGGATCACACAGGATCATTTGTCCATGTGTGAGTGCCAGTTGCTTCCAGGACCCTATGGAGCAGCTAAATAAATTTAAAAGGAGTGGAAAAAAAACCCCAGGAAAAACAGAAATACCCAGATTTCACAGGAAAATATCCTGTGTCCAAAGGAGGAGCAGCATGGCAGCAGTTTGCAGGGAGCTTTCTGGGCAGGCATTTGTGGATTGCTCGGGAAGGACATCCAAATGTCAATTAACACAGGCAAGGGAGGGTCCCAGCCCTCCCTGGCTGCCTTTAGGAGCAGGAATTGAGGAAATTCCATCCCCCTGGGGCTGTTAGGGGATGCAGGATGCAGGAATCCTCAGCAGGGGCAGTTTTCAGAGAGAGCCTGGCCAGAAATCAGGGATAAATCAGGGATAAATCATGGGAAAGGGGGGGGAAATGCTGCCCACAGTGAGGTGGGAGCTCTGTGTCCAGCTGGCAGCATCAGCCTCAGGTTCTGGAGAGGGTCTGAGGTGTCTCCTGCAGGAATCTGCCTCATTCCTGCTCCTTTCCAAAGCCTCTTCCCTTCCCTGCCCTCCCAAGGTATCCCAGCTCCCATTCCATGCTTCACATCCCACCTGTTGGGCCAGCAGGGAAAAAAACCCTTCAGGATTTCAAGGACAAGCTGGGGTAGTGAGAGGTGTCCCTGCTTTTCTTCTGAACTCAGTTTTTAATCAGAAATAGGAAATTGGGATGTCTGGAAGAATCTCAGCATCCAGCTTTCCAAGGCTGGTGCCTCTTTTCCTTTAAGCCTTAACCCAAAAGCTTTATTTTTAAAATTGCTCTCACTCTGTGGTATCTCTTCAGAGCTTCTGTTCCATTTGGCAACCTTAGCAGCTCATTAGGGCTCCTTGCTTTTATTTTGACTCGGGTAAGGAGGGCTGGAGAGAATTGGAGGCTATGTTGGTATTAATGAAAAGCAGAGTGCAGAGGGCAGAGCTGATAAATCCCACCCTGTGGAGGGGCTGGGGGTGAAGCAGGAAAACATCCCAGCCAGGATTTAGCTGTAAGCTTCCTCAGCAGGGCCCAGCTTTGCCAGGGAGAGGTTGTCTGTGGGGATAAAATGGTTTTTTTCTGTGGGGATAAAATGGTTTGTCTGTCTGTGGGGAGAAGATGGTTTGTCTGTCTGTGGGGATAAAATGGTTTGTCTGTCTGTGGGGAGAAGATGGTTTGTCTGTCTGTGGGGATAAAATGATTTGTCTGTCTGTGGGGAGAAGATGGTTTGTCTGTCTGTGGGGGGAAGATGGTTTGTCTGTCTGTGGGGATAAAATGGTTTGTCTGTCTGTGGGGAGAAGATGGTTTGTTTGTCTGTGGGGGGAAGATGTTTTTTCTGTGGGGCTTGCCCCTGGGTTCCCAGCACATTTGGGCTGTCAGGCAGCAGGGGAAGCACTTCCCAGCCCCTCCTGCTTTTCCAGGCTGGCTGTGAGCAGCAGGTGGGTGAGCTGTGTCCCAGACTGAGCAGATGGCTCAGCTCTCCCTGCTCCTCAGGCTTCCACCTTGACTCAGGGCTTTGCTTTTTCCAGGGTGAATCGGGGACAAGGAGGAAAATCCCTCCCCTGCTGCCTTTCCTCGTGGGCCCTGTCCAGCCCTGCTGTCCCTGTGCATTCCCCACCTCTCTCCAGGGCAGGATCTCTCCTGTCTCACCTGGATTTCTCCCCGTTGCCATGGCAGAGGCTGCAGGCACAGCTTGAAGCCCTCTGCTGTCACCTCCACAGCCTCTGAGTGCGTGTGGCTGCTTCTCCTGCAGTCCCTGCACATAAATATTTCATGTCTGCAGCCAAGGATCCACGGAATCAGCCTGAGTGCCTCCATGCCCTGATGAGGGCTGGATTTGCAGGACTAAAGGAAGCTTTGCAGGCTCAGTGATGGTGCCAAGGCTTGGCTTTCCCCCTCTGTGCCCCCTGGAAATTCATCATCTGCCATGCCCAGGGTTCTAAGTGTGGCCTGGCTCCAGAGGGGGCTGACAGAGGAGGTTTAGGTTGGAAATTAGGGAAATACCCTTCCCTGTGAGGCTGGGCAGGCCTGGGATGGATTTCCCAGAGCAGCTGTGGCTGCCTGACCCCTGGCAGTGCCCAAGGCCAGGTTGGAGGTGTCACTGTCCCTTCCAAGCCAGGCCATTCCTTGGGTCTGGGAATGTCTGGAAACCCCTCCCAGGCTGGATCACAGCTCCATGAGAGGAGGGTGAGCTTGTTTGTGAGGCTGCTGCTGGCTTTGGCTCCTGTCAGGAGAGCTTTGATCCACAGCTCCATGGAGAGCCCACTTGTTGTGATAACCCAGCCAAGAGCTCTGAGCATCCTCCTGTGTTCCCATGGCAATGGGATGCCTGCTCCATTGTCCCAGGGACCTGCTCTGGGGACACCAGGGTGTTCCTGAGGACACAGGCTCACCCCAGGAGCTGCTGGCCCCATCACAGGAGCCCTGCCAGGGATTTGGTGCTGCTGCTTCCCCAGGGAGAGCAGATCTGGGTTCTCTTCAGGATGTTCCCTGTGAAATTCCATTTTATGCCACATTTTAATGCGTGACTTCTGTCCAGAGCTGCTCCATCACCTCCAGCTCCCAGAATCCTGCAGTTGCAGCTCCTCTTCTATCCCTGTTCCATCATTTTTAAAGCATTCAAACAGCCTGGGAGTTGAGCTGGTTACAATTCCTCTAAAAAAGCATTTCAACAAACCTGACCTGGAAATGTGCTCAGGGAAAATCCCATGGGCAAACCCAGAGGATTTTCCTGGGTCTTTCAGTCCCTCCTGCACACTTTGGTGATGTTCTGCTGCTTCCAGGAAAGGCAGGAGGAAAGCAGAGGGAAGGCTGCTGCCTGCTCCTGCTTAATGGTGTTGGAGCATCATCCCAGCCCTGGGCTGCCAGGAATTCAGGAGTTATTTTGGTCACTCACCCAGCAATTCCTGGAGTGCTTTCCTCCTGCAGAGGATTCTTCCTCTCTGCTTTAACTCCCTCACTGCTGGCATTAAATAAGGGCTGGGAACCTCCAGCAGGTGAAGGGTGGCTCTGGAGAATTCTTTCTTCTCTTGTGGATTTATCCCACCAGGCACAAATCCCAAAGGTTGGTGGAGCAGGGTTTTTTTTCAGGGTTTTTTTTTTGAGTTTTCTGGTGTTTTATAGGAAAAACTGCCAATTTTGATGGAAAAAGTGGTGAGCAGGAAGAAACAGGGGAGACCCTGTGACCTCCCATGTTGTGTTTGTAGGGCACTCAGCTCAAATATGGGATGGTTGGACTCAAGCCCCTGTTCTGACAGAAATATTGGGACATTTCCCAGCCTGAGGATTCCTTTGTGTTCTCCAAGGGAAAACAGGGGGGAAGGAAGCTGTAACGTGAGCCAGACCAACTCCAGATCTGTCCTGTTCAGGAGGATTTGCAGCTGAAAACCTGCCATGGAAAATGCCTTGTCCTTCCATCAGGAACTGTAGTGGAGATGCTGGAATTTCGGGATGGATTTGAGCAGCCTGGAGCTGAATGGTCCTTCCTGGCCTTAAAAGATCCAGGAATTTACCCCAGCACAGGAAATAGAGGCTTTCACTTGATTTTCCAGCGTTTTTTCCTTCGGTCCTGGACATTTTCCCCTGATTCTTTGTTCCATCCATCCACCTGACTTTCCCTTTTGGAATTACCCCCAGGAAAAGCAGCTTTGAGGCATTGTCCCTTCCTTCCCAGGGGTCTCTCTGCCACAATTTGTGCCAGGGAGGAATTTTTTACAGTGGCTCCACTCTCTCCTCTCCCCACCAGTTGATCTCATCTTTCAGCAGGTTTTGTTGTTTTTTTTTTTTTAAACCTTTTGTTGGCAAAAATTTGTAATTTTCCCTTCATTTTCTGTCATCTCTAAAGGCAGGGATGGCACTACTGTCCCAGAATTGTAATAACTTATCTCTCCTTGTTGCCTTTGTGGCAGGTGTTATTGTTAATCCTTATCAGTCTGTTGAGGGGAGGAAATTAAAAGGTCTGAAGGGACTGAAACTCAGAAAAATTGGTACTTTGGTCACAAGCAGAAGCAAAAAAAAAAAGATAATGTATAAGATTGAGAAGTATATTCCAAACTGATTTCTTTTATTTTTGGAAATAAGCAGTACAGAGGCCAAAAAAGCCCCAAAAATAAAAAGGAATCTCTCCCTTCATCCCCAAAAAGGGTGGGAAGCCAAAGGAGAAGCACAGCAAAACCCAGAAAGGGCAATTCAGTACAGCATTAAATTGCAGAGTTAAATATATTTAACTGCAAAGAAGTTATTTGAAGTTGCTGTGAATAAATAATGGATTTCAGTTTTCATAAACAACTCATTTTCCTTCACAGAAAGCACCCAGAGCAAATGTTGCTCTGAAATTGTTTAATTACCAAGCCTTGCACTGAGTTATTTGTTGTGAACTTTCTGTCTTTCAGCATCTTCCCCTCGTAGATTAAATCTCATTTTCCCACTCAAATGCTGGGGTGTGAATGGAATCAGCACTTTCTGTATTTAGAATGGAACTGGGTTTCTGCATTATTAAAAGAGGGATCAGATAGGAGGGGGAAAAAAATGGGTTTTTTTCAGGAATCCTGGAGCTTGTTTAGCTTTTCTGTTTCTTGTTTGCAGAAATGCCTTTCAGTGCCACCACCAGGAGTGGGTCCAGTTGTTCTCCAGCTGCAAAAGGAAAGGGAATTTTGCTCCAGACCCGTGTCCATGACCTTGTCCAGCTGCTCATAAAATGGGATTTATTCAACACCATTGCAGGCTTTGACCTGAAAGGTTAATTTTAACCAAACTGGCCAATCTACCTTTAATGGGATTTACTGGCACCCAAATAGGGATCAATAGGAATTCTCCATTACTGGGCTTGTAAAACCAGCACCCAAAATAGAAATAAATAGGAATTAGTGGAAGCAAGAGAACAAAAGGAACAAATCCAGACCGGCCTCTGCTCCCAGGGAACAGCAGGAAAAGGGGAAACAGCCTCAAATTGTGCCAGTTTTCCTCAAAATTCCCTTGTCCCACCTGGCTGGGCTGGCATTGGGAACCTGGCACAGGGTGGAACTCTGCCATTCTTCAGCTCATCCTGTAAAACACAAAGAAAACTGCAGTGAGGATGGCACTGATTTACCTGCTGGAAATGTGTGGGTTTCCCTCTGAAAAGTTGTCTTTTTTCCCTCTGAAAAGCTGTGTTTTTTCCCCTCTGTAAAGTTGTTTTTTCCCTCTGAAAAGTTGTGGTTTTTCCCGTTGAAAAGTTGTGTTTTTCCCCTCTGAAAAGTTGTGTTTTTCCTGTCTCCTCCCCTTCCTGTGTCACTCCTGCCACTCCTCACACCTCCATTTGCAGCATCACTAAATCCCTGGTAACAAATCTCCTCTAAACCCCTCTCCTGAGCGTTTCCCTGCTGCCATAAATCCAGGCTGAGGAGCAGATTGGAGGGGTGTAAAAAATGCCACATCAGGCAGCAAAGCGGGGAGATAAGGGGCTGAACAAGCTAAAAAAAGGTGCTGGATCATCCCTCACGTGCTGCCAGAGCAAACAAACCTTTAAAAAGAAGTAAATGGACAACGTGTCCTTTTCATCTGCTTTATCTTGTCTGCTCTGAGCTGGGAGATTCATAACTGGCTCTCCTCGGGCCTCGTAAATTGTTTCTATTATTCATGATTAAAGTCCGGAGCAGAAGGTTCTTGCATATATCAGCAGACACTTGTTAGAGACATCCTGATGTTATTAAGACATAGATTCAGCCAAAGGTCGTTAGGAGAGCGTCCAAATGGAAATAAGCACGTGGGAGGCAGGGGAGAAAATTAGGGCTGAATGTAAAATAGGAGTGGGGAAGAGTCACTGGGAAGAGAACAAGACAGAAAGGGGACAGGGGGACAGGGTTGGGGCAAGGGGAAAAGAGGGAAAAGCTTCAGCACATCACTGTCCCCTCCTGATAAAGATCACATCAGGACAGAGGAGAAATTAGGGCTGAATATGAAATTGAAGAGTCACTGGGAAGAGAACAAGACAGAAAGGGGACAGGGGGACAGTGTTGGGGCTGGGGAATGAGGGAAAAGCTTCAGCACATCACTGTCCCCTCCTGATAAAGATCACATCAGGACAGAGGAGAAATTAGGGCTGAATATGAAATTGAAGAGTCACTGGGAAGAGAACAAGACAGAAAGGGGACGTTTTTTGGGCAGAGAAGAGCTTCAGCACATCACTGTCCCCTCCTGATGGAGTTTAACCCCTAAAACCCCACCCAGGTTGTTCCAAGCATCTTTAAGGGCAAATTTTAAATGTAAAGCCACCCTGGAGCTTATCCCTGACGTTCCACACGACCCCCTCCGTGCCTGGCAGGAATATCCAGATGTTCCAAAGCCTTCCCGAGGCTGTGCCTGCAATTCCAAGCCTCAGAATGCAGCTGGGGGCCTGGATGATGTGGGAATGTGCTGCTGCTGGCCCAGATGAGCCCTCCAAGCTCTGCCAACCCCCTCCTGTTCCAGCTGGAGGTGCTGGGAAAACCAAAGTTATTGATTCCTCGATGGTGGTTTAATTGGAACAGCTCCACAGGGCAGGAATGGCTGCAGCTCCCAGGGGTCCCAGGGAATATCCAGGCAGGTGCATCTGTCACGTGCTTGGCTAATTTGGAGATCTATAGGAGTCTGAAGGGGAAATAAAGGGTATTGAGAGACAAGGAGCAGATTCCCACATGTGGGAGCAGATTCCTGCCTGCCAGGCCCCTCCTGTGTGTGTTTTGGGATGTATTTCTGTGTCCCTGAGAACAGCTCCTGTCAGGTATTGCATGGAATCTTTGACTGGCAAAGCACGGTTTCAATTATTACAATTCAAAAAGCAGAACTCCAGGTGCCTTACCTCGGACTGGAGTCAAACCAGACCTTGTAAAATATCCAAAAAATCCCGATCCAGTGGTGCTGCCTGTCCCTGTGTGTGTGTGGGAACAGCCCCTGCCCTGTCCCAGCTCCCTGGAGATGACTCCTGAGCCCCCAAAGTGCCCAGCCCCAGCCCCCTTCCCTTCAGTGCCTGGGTGATGGCATCTGACAGCAGCTGGGAGCACTGAGCTCCTGGGAGCTGCTGGTGGGATCAGGAGCATTTCCCCACCTCTGCCCTGGGCCAGGGACAACCCCCACACTGGGAATTGATGTTTCCAGCTTTCAGAGCAGGTGGGAGAAATGTGCTTTTTAATGCCAGGCATGAGATTGGAGTGGCCACCCCAGTGTCACTCCTGCTCTGAATGTGTCTTAGTGGCAGGGCAGGTGTTTAATTAAAGAATTTACCTGGCCTAGGAGCCCACGTGGGTTAGGAGCAGAGACTCAGGAGAAGTGCTCCCAGTGAGCTGGGATCTCAAACAGACCTTTAGAATTTAAATTTTAAAAAACAAAAAAGAAAAGGAAAGGATTCCCATTCCCTATTAAAGAGGCAGCATCATCTTTTCTGGAGTTTCTCCCTGCACAAAAGGCTGTTTTTAAGGCTCTGGTGGTGTTGGCACAGGCATTGTGGTGAGAATTAACAAACACCCCACTGCCAGCCAGCCATTGTCTATGGCCCCTTTCTAATGTGATTTAACAAAACTGCCAGCAAGTCAAAATTAATGCAAATGAGTGCAAATTCACATATTCCAAAAGGATTGGAATATCATTAATGTGGGCATTAAATATTTAAACAATATCTCTATGAAAGAATTATGAGCTTTCAAAGCTTGTCTGTGTTTTATGACCACATTAAAGCAGTTGTAATGACATCTTCTATGCCGGGACTTGGAATTCTCCCTTTTTGAAAGGATCGTCGTGGCCAGAGCCCCCAGTGTGCCCCCAGGTCCTGGTGTCCCTGGCTGTTGTTATCCAGAGCTCCAGGGGATGTGTCAGGGTGGGAGTGGCAGGAAGGTGAGTGTAAAACCCAACCAACATCAGCAGCAGAGCTCCCCAGGGTCATCCCACCTTTATCCTTTATCCACAGCTCATCCCTGGCCTTTATCCCTGTGGGATTCACTGCTGGAGAGCTGGGAAGGTGTTCCTGGCTGGAAGGGATCCTGTCCCTACAAACAGTGCAGGAATTCCCAGAGTTTTGTTCCCTCTGCTTTGCCAGCTGCTCACTGTGTGCTTCAGCTCCAAGGGATCTCTTCAGCCAGGGCCAGGCATGGGCAGGGATCTCCTTCCTCATGGAATCAGTCTAATCCAGGCTTTATTTCCACATCCAACACCCCGAGCTGCATCTGACTGCTTTCCCATCTGAGCCAAATTTAAGCCAAGTGATAAAACAGAGGCATGTTCCATAGCCAGCTGCAGTGAGAAGCTCTGGTTTTTTTTGGGGATAACTTGATGGAAAGTCTTCCCAATTTCAGGTGCAGGAGGAGAAAGACTTGGAGAGTGTCTCAGCTGAGAGAAGAGCTTGCAGGAAGAACAGATGACCTTGGTTAGATGGAGGGAGGTGGGGATCAAGGCACTCACTTGAGTGGCAAATGGAAATTAAGATGAACTTTGATATTCCTAGTGAAGGCTCAGCCTATCCTGAGCCTGTCAGGCCTTTCCCTATCTCCATGAGAACAGGAGCTCGTCAGGATAACTAAAAGGATCCAAATTTAAATATTTGGGATGGTCCCAACAGCCACAAAGATGTTTTTAAGCCCAGGAGGGCTGTGCCAGGCAGGTCTGCAGTGGGATCTGAGCTCAGCTCCCCACTCCTGGTACAAAGCACTCCTTCTGTGCCATTTCCAGCAGTGCCATGTGTGCCTAACAAAGGGATTAAAATTAAAAAATCAAAGGGAATCAAGAGCATGATTCCTCTCAGGGGAAAGGAGAGAGGAATGGAGAAGCCACTTGTGTGACTCAATGTGTTTTTTAAGGAGCTCTGGCACAGTGGGGAGGATCCAGGGGCAGGGGGAAGATCTTTGGGGATGGCAGGGAATTGTTCTCCAGGCTCTCCAGCCTCAGCTCTGCCAGGTGCTGGGAACTGGCAGTGGGAAGTGCAGGGAAACACAGTGGGCTGAGCTGATTTCCCAAACATTCTGTGCCTCAAAGCTCTGCTTCTCCTCACAGCTCCCTTCAAAATAAACTGGGCCAGGAGCTGGGCTGGGACTGGGGGCAGCTGAGGATTTTCCAGGGGTGTTCCTGCACTGGGGAGCAGCAGCTGTTGCTGTTTTCTGCTGACCCCATTCCATGGGGATGCAGTGTGGTGGGAGGACATGGCTGGGGAAGGAGCAGCAGGAGCTGGGCTGGATGCACAGGGCTGGGCTTTGGGATCCTGGCAGTGGCACTGGAAACCTCCCCCTCCAGCAGGAGAGAATTTCCTTGTGTTCCTTCCCAAGGCAGGGCTGGGCTGGGCTGTTCATCCCTGGAACACCACAGAGAGGTTTCTGTGGGGCAGGCAGGGATCCAGGCTGGGATTCAGGTGGATTCAGCATTCCCTGTTTTCACTTCTGACCAGCACAAACTGCAGAACCTGCCAACCTGAGCTTTTGAACCTGGTGGTCAGACACCACCACCATCAATTCTGTGACTAATCTGATCCATCTCTGAATGTACTCCTTGTAATCAGCAATCTGTTTTCCTTAGCTACAGGCACCACTACGTGACCAGTACATGATCTAATTAAATGCAACATATTAATGATCCCCTCCATGGATTTGTGATCCTGTAATGAACAGCGGAACTGCACCACAACTCTGCTTGATTTGGCTGTGGCTTGGATTTTAACATTATTTTCTCCATTTAATGGCCAAATAATTGATGATAAATCCGTGCGTGACGCTGCTGTAAAATCCTTGATGAAACCTGCTCTGAGAGGGACATCAGGCTCATCTGAGGTGGTAGAAATTGGAATTAATTCAGGTCTTGCATGGATAATAGTTGGTAGGAGGCTGAGCTGTGGGTCTGTGCTTACTTTGCCAGCTCCAGGTTTCCTGTTTTGTTGCCACATCCATAAAAACAGCACCAGGAGTTGGGGGATGGAGCAGCAGTGACACCTGAGAGCTGCAGTTATTTGCTGGAATGTCAGCTCTGTGATCTGCTGCAAGCCTCCTGGCAGATTAAAGACAGAAACTGGGAAGTTGGAGACAGAGCCGGCTGCAACTTGAAACAATCCCATAAATATTTATTTATGCACAGCTGCTCTGGTGGGTGACTTACAAGGGGACTCCATCCCCCTTCCCTTCTGATTTCTACAAGTCCCATAAATTGTCTTTTTTTTTTTTTTTCTCTTTTTGACCACTGCTTTATTTAGCAGCTAAACCAGCAGCTTGGTTTTCCAGTCAGACGTGAGGAAAAGCTGGGGGGTTGTTCCAGGAATAAATAAATGCTTTGGTAGGAGGTTCATCTCATGAAGGGGGCAGATTTTCCCAGCAAGGGTCACTGGAGGCTGATCCTGCCTTGGGGCAGCAGAGCCCCAGAAGCTCTCCCAGCCCCTTCTCGCCCCAGTCCCAGGGAATCTGTCAAATGTTGGTTGAATTTTCTCAGCTGTTTGTGTCAAGTGAAAAACCCAGGCCTGGACCTCGACAAGCAGAGTGTCCTCACACAGGAGGCAGTGGGTGACACCCAGAGAAAAACAAGGCTGACAATCTGCAGCCCTGCTTTCTGTGCTGCTGCCGTGGAGCCAGGAGGCAAATTTACACGGTTCCTGGGTGGGATTTTATTTTATTTGAAGAAAAAAAAGCCTGATCATTGCATTGATTTCAACTCTTGGTGGCTGGTGGTTGATCCTGCTGTGTCAAATCCTGTGGAGTCCTCGATGCTGCTGCTTTGCCTCCTGAAATGTGGGTTCCAAAATGAGATTTGGAGCTGGGTTTGGGGTCCTAGGCAGGCTGGGATGGAGGCACAAAGGCACTGCTGCCCCTGAAGGAGGAGATGGCTCCCAGCTGAACCCCAGAGGATTCCCAGGAGGAATTCCTGGAGCTCTGTTTTCAGGTTTCCTCAGCTGAGAGGAGCACAGAGAACCAGATCTCTTTGCCTCTCCCTCCTGGGCAGCCGAATTTCCATCACAAAGGGTTCAGGGTGAGCGTGCAGAGAACTCAGGCTGAGCTCAGGCACCTGGATTTTGGGAACGATCCCCCCTGGAAAACCTCAGGCTGTGAAAAACCCAGGCAGGGAGGGGTTTGAACCTCCACAAGGTTGCCGTGGTTCCAAGGAGCTCTGGATGCTCAGGAATTGGTTGCTTTGCCTCTTTGAGCAGGCATTTTATACATATGTGTATAAACCCCCAGATAAATTGGGACAGTGCACGCTGCCTTTGCTCTGCTTTGATCAGGGCGTAGCTCCTCCAGAGCTGCCCTGATTAAATCAGAGAGAAAATAAATTGAAAGGGCTTCTGTCTGATTTGTGAGACTTCTTCAGGTGTTAAGGGGAGAGAAAAAAAAACCAGCCATCCAAGGAACCAGGAGGAGAGGATTTACCATTTCATTGCCAAGGAAAACTCCTGCTAGCACAGAGGGCAGTGAATTTCAGTGCTCAGGTACCAAGGAGAACACTGCAGAATCCTCACCACCACGTCCTGCACGGCACAGGGAGGACAACAAAGCCAATTTTCCCCTTCCCACAGGATTCCCTTCCCCTGTGGGATGCCAGGAGCAGAGGGGAGGTTGCTCAGAGCTGCTGCAGGTCTCTCCATCAGCATTAACACGTGAATATCGAAATTCCCGAGTGTTCACCTCCCTTCCTTCCCCAGCGAGGAGAAGGGATGGGCAATTCCCGGCCACAAAAAGGCTCTGCGGGGATGATTGAGTTACTCGAGATGCTTAAAAGCTGCCTGGAAGCACTGAAAGGCCCTGACAGGCAGGGAGGGGAGGTCAGGGGTGCAGTTCATCACCTCTGGAACAGAATTAATCAAGGGCACAAAATCAGAACACGTTTGCCATTGAGCACAGAGTCAGGGCCCGCTGGAAAGCATCGTGGTGTGGTCCCGATTTAGAATTCCCAGAGGGGAGAGGGAAAGGCTTGGGGAAAGTCCAAGGAAGGAGAGCAAATCCCTTTGTTTCTAAAAAGGGAGAGGGAAGGACTGGTTCAGAGGAGCTGCAGGAAGGGGAATTACTGTCAGGTCTCTCTGAGATTTTAGCCTTTCCTGAGGTTCTTAAAGGTTTAAAATCCAACGGGGGGAACTGGGAGAGGGGAGAAAGAAATGCCAGGAAGGTGAATGAGGCCAGAGCATCCTCCCAGTGCTTCAGTGACGGCTCAGCCAGGCTCTGCACGCTGCTCCTGGGGCTCCAGCAGGGCAGGATCAGCACCTGGAGCTTTCTGCTCTTCCAGGGCATCTCAGAGGGCTGGCAGGAGACTTTCCCTTCACTCCCTCTTTCCAAGCCTAGATCCACTTCCAGAGGGGGATTTGTGGGCAGAGCCCAGCTCCTGTCCCTGTCACAGCCCCTTCCCAGGAGTGCCACCGAGCCTGGGCCCTTCCCAGTCCCTAAACACCCATCAGCAGCTCAGCTGGGCCACCCAGACGGGCAAAATTCTGCTTTTCCCATCTTGGGCAGTGTCCAGAAAGCTTTAAAGCATCTCAGGGATGTATAAACCAATCTATAAAGCCTTTCCTTTTCACTCCCTGCTGGCTCCTTCCCCCCGTGCTGACCCCAGTGTGTTTGTGCCAGCCTGGGATGGACAAACAACCCCAAATCTCTCTTTGTTGGCTGCTGTAAAACACAGGCAGAGCCTCAGCGCCGAGATAAGCAGAGATTTCACTGCAACAGGCAGGAGACCTTCAGAGGATGTTGCCTCTGGGGAAATCTGTTCAGCAAGAGGCTTTATTTTTAATGTGAAATGGAGGAACAAAACACGGAATTGAAGCTTTTTGGTAAACCTTGCACGGGGCCCAGAGCTCAGCTCGCTCTTTTTGCAGCCTTTTTGCAGCCTGCTATTATTCATGCCCCAGATTTGCTTTTTCTCAATGGGCTTCCTGAGATAAAAATGTGCATTCTGAAAGAAAAAAAAGAAGAAAAAAAAAAAAAAAGAGATTAAAAAGATGTGTATTTCTGCTTTGTAATCAACCAGGCTCCCTCAGAAGTCTCTAAAAAAAAAAAAAGGAGAAGCACATTTCAGGTGTGCAGCTGAATTTCCTGATTCCCAAAGCTGCTTGTCAAAATTATCAAGGCAATGGTAGCAGGCCTGGTTACAGTAATTTGATTATTAGACAAAGCATGCAGGAATCTCCGTGTTTCCTTCCCCTCATAAAAACCAGCTGTTCCTGAATCTTTTACTGCTGCATTCAGTGAACTTTTGCTGAGGTTCAGGGCTCTGAGCAGAGCAGCAGAAGCTCTTCAAGTTTCCTTCAGCACCAGACTGATTCCAGAAAAGCAAAGGCAGGAAAAACGTGAGGAAAAGCTGTCTTGGGAACGAGGCCACGTCCTGATTACATCCAGTGGCTAAAAGGGGAAGAAACTTGGACAAAAACTCCATCTGGGAGCTGTTCAGTCTGCATTTTCAGGCAGCCTTGCACATTGCTGGAATTTCTTTTCTTCCTGCCTCGACCCCAAGCACAGAATTTGGCAGCTGTGTTTGGGAGATCAGCGTGGAACAGAGCCTGGAGCTTGGAAAGCTCCTGGACAAAACAAAGATGTCCAAGCAGTGAGGAAATGAGCAGGGCTGGGGTTCTTGAGGGGGCTGAGGGTGAGCACCCCTGTGGGGGCAGCACTAATTTATACATTCCTTGGGAAAACACCCACACAGGGGCCACACAGCAAAATATTTCCTTTCATCCTCTCTGGTGCTTTCAGCACGGAACAGCCTCTTGTTCTTGAACTGCCCAGTTCTCCTCTCACCCCACACCAGGCAGCAGCTTTTCCTCCTTCCCAGCAGTGAAACCAGGGCTGGAGAGCAGGGAAATGTTAAAATAGATTGGTGTGAGCAGGGAAGTGTTAAAATAGATTGGTTTTTTCAGGGTTTATGCCGAGAGGACAGGCACAGCTCTGCCTTGTCACAGCTGATGTGTGAACTGCCCTGGTTTTGGTGGCTCCCAGCTCACGTGGGCCTGTTCAGGGTGCAGATGAGCAGCAGGGATCAAAAAGGCTCTTCCAGCCCTGAAATCAGGCAGCAGCCCTCGGGAGGGAAGCTCCAAACCCACCAAAACTCAGTGTGGAGAAGCACTGAGGCCAAATCTTGGCTGTGGAGAGCCCTGACCCAGGGCTCAGGCCAGCCAAGGGGGAGCAGAGCTCACCAGGCACCCCCCAGGAACACAGGGAGGGCTCTGTGTTTGTTTTCCCCACAGGGAATCTTTGGTATTCCCACATTTGGTGACTGTGCTGAGCAGCCAGCCTGGAGATGTGTCCCTGGGTGGTATCAGGGTGATAATTGATGGTGCCAGGGCTCAGCACAAACATTCTGCTGAGCACCAGGAGGAATGGAAACCATGAGAATGTGTTTACCAGACACACAGCCCAGAGATGCTGCTCCTCCTGTTGCCATGGTTACTACACTTGTCTGACAATATTAGCAGGAAAATGTTCACATTGATTTCTCCCCCTGCCTCCCCTTGTTTTCCCTCTGAAATAAAAGATGATACCTGGGAATTAAATTAATCCCTGGGCTAACTGCAGTTGTGTTTCCAGCACAGGACCTGGGATGCACATACACAGGGATGGATTTTCCCCTCTGGACCTCACCAGCCCAAAGCATTCCCTGCAATTCCCTGTTTGCCACTGCTCCTCTGCCCTTAACCCTTCGCCTGCTGTGCTTTCCACAAGGAGGAGGATCACTCCAGGGGCAGAAGGATTATCCAGGGATTGATGGCTTTCCTGTGTACTGGAAGTGGGCATGATTTATTTACAGGCCAAATTTCCCAGCAGTGTTGTTTCACTGGGTGCTCTCATTTCACTTTATAGCTCCCATTCAAACCAAGTCAGCTGGGAATCAATTGAGAGAACAGCATTAGGCTGAATTTCCCGTGTTGTAAGGACAAATCTAATCACAGGAAATGGAGCTTGCCCCCTCTGACCTTGTTAATGTGACACTCACTCAGGTCTCTGATGGCCCAGACCGGGAGTGTCCCACTTCCACAGTCACTTTTCCATCCTCTGGGCACACCTGATGCTGCTGGAAGCAGCCTCAGGACTGATTGAAGCCACGCTGGCACAGAATTCCTCAGGTGGGAGGCACTGGAGCCTGCAGGAAAGATGGAGAGAGGCTTTTCACAGGGATGTGCAGTGACAGGACAAGGGGGAATGGCTGCAAAGTGCCAGAGAGGAGCTTTAGATGGGGATATTAGGGAAAAACCCTTCCCTGTGAGGGGTGGAGGAGGGAAGGGCAGTGCTGCTCTGGCACAGAGGGGAAAGAATCCAGGAGGAAGCTTAGTTCCTCCACTTAGCAATGGAAACCTTTCCTTTCCTTACTGGAACCTGAGAGTCCTGAAAGCTTCCAGCACTGAACAGTGAGGAGGGAACCTTGCTGAGTGCCAAAGGCACTGGAAAACTACACAATAACATTTGTACTTCTCATCCTCTCCCTAAATCAGGGGTTTGGCTTCTGCAGCTTATCCTGAGATGGGGCTGAGGGACATTAGGGAGGCACAGAGCTGAGGATGGGGTTGCTTAGCAATCCAGCAGGAAGGTTTTTGGGAATCACTGCTAAGCTCAGACAAATGTAATGCTCCAGTCACAAAGTGGCACAGAACTTCTGAGCATCACTTCATTGTTCCATTTAAACCTTAAACGTTTGGACACAAAAATCTTAGACACCACAGGCTTTTTATATATATATATATATATATTGTCTTTAATTTTTGTCCTTCAATTCTTTCTGTCCCTCAGTTTGTTCCTCCCACGCTGAGGATTCCAAACCCATCGGTGTCGCTTTTACCTTCTCTGGCTGCTGCAGCAAATTAAAACCACCTGCTGGTGCTAATCCCCCTGCCTGGAGGCTTAATGATGCCACGAGCCCTGCAAGGGGAGTTTTTGGTGTTTGATCCAATTATCCCGAGCTGAAGATGCCTGGGGAAGGAGGCAGGGCTGGTGCCAGGGCTCTGTGTCATCAGATGGTCACACACAGATGAGCCTCTGAGAGGGAGGCACCACGGATTTCACTGCAAAACATGATTCAGGCAGCAAGACTGAAGCTTGGGGGGGAGAATTCCTCATTCCCTCAGCCCACCAAAGGGAAAATGAGGTGCAGTGATGCAGCAGGAGCTCTCAAAGCCGAGCTCAGCCGGGGTGGCTGATTCCAGTCCTGCCACACTTTGCTCCTGTCAGTGCCTCCTGCTCTTCCTTCCTGCTTTTAATTTACATTGCACAATTTCACCATCACTGCAGCCCCTTCAGGCTGTTTATTCTCAGAGAATAAAAACTGAATGGGAGCAAGGGAGCTGCTGGAGCTCCTCACCCTCCCTGCTGCTCCCCTGCTGCCTGGCAGAGCTGGGGCTGCCCTCTTGGCCTCCAAACAGGTGACAAGAAACACAACAGAGCTGCCCCATCCCTGCAAGTGTCAGGCCAGCTTGGGATGAGATGCTCCAGGTGCTGGGAGGTGCCCAAGCTTGGGATGGGATGAGTTTGTTTGTTTGTTTGTTTGTTTTTCCCAGCGTGTTTGTGATTTTTCCCTCCCAACGTATCTGAGAAGAATTAATGTGAAAAACCACCCTGTTTGCCCCCTCCCCGTGTTATTTAGGCAAACAACACTCCTTGAAGCAAAGAGAAAGGTGTTTTAATTAATTTAAGGTGTTTTAATTTAATTTAAAGGGGTTTGCTCAGCAGAGGGGGTGGCAGGGGCTCTGGCTGATGGAACTGCTCTGCACACCAGCCACAATTCCATGGCAAACTGCAGAGCCCCACGTATTTCTTGTAAATGTTGTGATTTTATGGCCCTGAGAAGGGAAACAATCACGTTAATTGGTTTGGAGAGCTGCCCACGGAGTGCACTCACAGAGGTGCCCAGCAGCTCGTGGGGTCGCTGAGTGCATCCTGAGAAGAATAAGGAAAATTAAGCCTTAATTCCTCTGACATCAGCACCAGCCCCCCTGCACCCAGCCAAAACTCATCCCGAGGAACCAGAGCTCCCAATCCTTCACTGGGTCATTCCAGGAGAGATTTCTGAAATGTGGAATTTCTGTACAAGTCTTTTGGTGTTTTTTTTTTCCCAACAAACAACAGATGCAAGTGAGGAACACAAAGGGGATGAAAGGATCTGTTCTGATGGGTGGGCCTGGGAGAATTCAGATCTCCTGACCCACACAGAGCATCCCTCATGTCTGAGTGACTCCACATCCCACAGGAGCCTTTGCCTGGTGCTTCCCACCAGCTTTGTCTTTTCCTCTTGAGCTGAGCAGGACCAGGGATGCCTGTGCTGTCCCCAGGGCTGGGGAAGGGGACAAAGCAAAGCTGCTTTGGGCAGAAATCCACATCCAGCCCCCTGGGGACAGGGACAGTGGGGTGCCAGTGACATTTGCAGGGGGTGCCAGTCCCCAGGGCTCAGCCAGGTCCCTTTCACCCTGGGGCAGGCAGGAGCATCAGGGAATCCTTGTGATGCCCAGAATTGCTCCAGGATCCTTTTCCTGGCCCTTCCAGGTCCCTTTCACCCCAAGAGAAGCTGCCAGCAGCCAGGCAGGAGCATCAGGGAGTCCTTGTGCTGCCCAGAATTGCTCCAGGAGCCCTTTCCTGGCCCTTCCCCACCCTGACCCAGAGCATCTCCTCATCTCCTCAGGCAGCTGCTGGGCTCCACAATGGATTTATTTCTCCTCAGCAGGGCTTGGGAGGCTCCCAGGGAAGCCCATGGCTGGCAGGGGAGGCTGCTGGCCCCTGTGACAAGTGACATGATGGAGAAAATTGCCATGTCAGCCCTGATTAGGGCCAGCACTGCCCTCCCTGCCAGCCTGAGCCTGAGAAGGTCCCGGCCAGGGGAGCTGGGAATCACCTGGAGCTGCTGGCCCTGGGCTGGCTGTGGATGTTTGGGAGGACACCCAGGGGAGGCTGCTGGGGCCTGGGGGAATTTCTGAGCACATTTTCATGCTTGACCTGCTGCTCACCCCTCCCTTTGCCAGGGGACACAGGGAACAATGTGCTCCTTTCTCAGCCAGGGTGCCTCCGTGGGTTTGGCTGCTTCCTAGGGATGAGATCATGGAGGGAACTCATGGAAGACAATTCCTTTCCCCCCATAATTAGAAACTCTCAGCACCTCTCACTGTCTCTAGGTCTGTTCAAGCTCATTTGCTGGCTCTTTCCAAACTCATTCCCAAAGGCCTGGATTTAGAGACAAGGCTGGGCTGAGCTGGCTCCAGCTGCAGCCTCTGCCTCTCTTTTGGGGGGCTCTGAGGGCAGCACCTCCCTGTCCATCACCCCCAGAGCCCCCTCTGCTACCCCCTTGGGTTAACCCCTAATGCCTCCACCCACCCTTTCCTCTGTTAGACAGGAAAAACTCCAGGAAAAGTTCCAAATACCACCCTAAAATCTGCATCCCAGCCTCGCCTAGGAAGTGTTTTTATGACAATAAATCTCCATCCCACCTGACAGGGACCATAGGCTGCTGCCACCCTGATTATCCACAGCACAGAAATCTCCTTTGACAGGGTTTGGGCTCCTTATTTCCTCACATTAATTGTTTCCCTGGGAGCCTGGAGCAAGGTCCTGTCCTAAGGAGAAGGAAGATGTGGCAGCAGAAGTGTGAGCAGTCCTGGGCCCTGTGCTTGGACATCCAGGTTTTTCCTCCTCCTCCAGGGCAGTGGAGGGAGTATTCCTGCTGATGAATTTCCTTGGAAATGCCAATTGCTCTTCCAAATTATTTTAATTCCATTATTTTACCACAGCCTTTTAACAGCAGTGTGTGGCAGAGCTGACGAAGATCCTCACCAGGGTCAAAAGAGAAGGGAAAGAAGCATTTCCCAAATTTTCTCTTCAGCCCAGATTTCTCCATTCCCAGGGCCCACTCACTTGGCCTGCAAAGAAAATTTGTCAGAAGGCAGGACTTGGCTTTTGGGACAGATGGAAGCATCACAGTTCTGATGGAGAGATCCCAGTCCCCTCCCACCTGAGCAGCTTCCAGGCTGTGTTTGGCACCCTCCTGCCAGGGTTTCTTTGCCACCAGACCTGAGAGGGAATTTTGGCTGCCATCTGAGCTTTAAAAGCAGCAGCAGTGCTGGTAAGGGCAGGAGGGCAGGGAAAAGGGGGACAAGAGGAGAGCTGGGATGCTTTCCTGGAGGATCTGCTCCCCCTGGGTCCCCGAGGATCCTCAGGACCCACAAAGGCTGCAGAGAACCCGAGCAGCTGGAAAATGTTCCTGTGCTCCAAATCCAGCTGAGATTCCTGGCTTTGCCTTCCCTCCCTTGCCCTTTGGATCTCCTCTCTTTCAGTTTGCAGGAAAGAGCAAAAATTCCCTTATTCCTGTGGAAAGGGAAAGGAATAATCCTCATCCCAGACCAAACAGATTTAAAGGGATCTTTGGTGTCTGGCAGTGGCAATAACAACCCTGAGCAGCAGCAAAGGAAGGCTCCTCCAGCAGCCTAAATGATTTGTTTTTGTGGGGAAAAGAGAACTTTAAAAACACAGATTGCCCAGGGAAGGGATATTTGCATGGATATTTTCCCTCTGGCTGATATCACATCTCCCTGCCCGGGAAATGGAGCGAGGGGAGGTTTTTTACATGCTCTGCATGGCCGAGGTAATGGGAGATTTTGTGCTCCAAGTGGAGATAGCAGAATCACATCGGGCAGGTGAGAAATTGCCTCTCCTTTCCTGCAGCCTCTATCACCCTGCTGAAACAGGGAGGGGGCTGGACTGGGAAATTATCTCCAGGAAAATAAAACAGCTTTTAAAATAGCTGGCCTGGAGGAATGGGTAACTCATCTGCAGGAGCAGTGCAATACAAGAGGAAATCCAGATTCCTGTTTTAGCAGAAGCAACAAGCTTAACACCACATTTCCCCCCAGAATGTTCTTTTCTCCACTTTATTGTTCTTTTCCTTTAGCTCAGCTTGAATGCTTTGGAAACGACTCAGGTGATTCTTTGCAGACTAAAGCAGTGATAAGAGGGGTTTTTTTTTTGGTCCTTATATTATTTCATGTACAGCTGACAGAGCAGATTCTCCTGTTGATGCAGGTGCAGCTCCAAATTCCTTCCAGGAAATTGGGATTATATTTTTTTTGAAGGAGTCATTATGGAATTTCTCATTCACATCCCATCATTTCTGAGGTTCTCCTCTCCATTCTAAGCTTGGGGTGTTTCTTTAATGGGTTTTTAGCCACTTCAGAGTTTTTGGTTTGTGTTTCAATATGGGCTTAATTAAAGTAAAGATGTTAATGGCACACATAAGGCTCATGAAAACAACAGCAACACTCCCCCAGTGACTCACTTAAGGAAAGCACATCAGGTTGTGCCTTTATGCAGAATTAGCCTGGATGTGGTGTTTTCCCATTTTATCTCTTCACAGCCTTGGAATAGATTGGGACTGAATTGGAATTCCAAACAAAAATCCTGGAATGGCTAAAACCCCCATGGAATTTGACTTTCCTCCTTTCCCTTGGCAGGCAAAGCCCCTTGGGAGGGAGGAGACCAGGGCAATAATTGGGAATTCAGCATCACCACGCGAGTGCTCAGTGCTCTGTAAATAGGAAAGGGAGATCCAAGGAAACTGGAACCAATATCCCAAGGCTCCTGTTGGCATTTGGGGCTGCCCAGGTTTATTTTCTCTCTGCAGCCACTCTGAATTCTGCTCTCCTTGCAAGCCCCCCCTGTGCTGGCATCCATAACACATTAATATATTCCTGTGTACTAAGCAGCTCTTAATAATTACGTCAACCCTTAATTTGCTGCGACTCAATTACTGCAGCAGCTCATTGACATTGTTAAGGTTAATAACTCTGAGATTCAGAGGACAGGCCACATTACAAATCACACTCATTGTGGCAATTGTTGCAGCAAAGCAGGGGAGCAAGAGGCAAAGTGTTGGTTAGGAAGGCTCAGGCAACAACTTTCCCAACATCAGATCCCCTGGGAGGGCTGCAGAGGTGCATGGATGGGGCTCTGGGGGGGTTCTGACAGGGAAATTCAAGCACTTGGAGCTGGGAGTCTTTCCTAAATCCTGGGGGGTTTCTCCTTGTGCTGGAAGAGCCAGGGTTTGGATCCACTACAGGCAGTGCTGGTGGGCTGGTAAAAAAGAGCGAATTTTCTCAATGTTCTGTCTGGACTACAACTCCTCCACAACAACCTCCTTGAGGGAAAAACCCATGGAACAAAACCCCAGCAGTGGTTTGACCCTTTGTTCTGAGCATGGCCTTAAATATTTCTGCTTTTCCTCCTTCAGAGCCGGAGCCAGGCAGGACCACTCCTCTCCAATCCCCAGCACTGAGCAAAGGAGTGATGCTTTAATGGATGTGCTGAAGTGACTCCTCAAATGAATCTTAATCACATGGGCTAATTAGAGGCTGTGTTTGTTAATCAGATGTGAATAGCAGGCTGATTTCTCTATTTAGATAAACGTCTGCTGCAGAACCTCCTGGCAGATGGGCCAACGTTTGCTCCCCCCAGCCTGAGTGGGCATTTCAGCAGGTTGCAAACATGGGTTCAGAGCTTAATTAGGGACAAATGAAAACAGCAATTCTGGTGTCCACCACGGGGCCCAGACACTCTCCTGTGGTGGGAAGTGTGGAGTGTTGGGATCTGCATGTGGAATTCCTGGATCCTCCCTGGGGTCCTTCCATCAGCGCAGGTCTGCTCAGAACTCTCTCCCCACCAAAATAAATCAGGCTGGGATTTAATTGCAGGCTTTCCAGGCTGATAAGGACCCAGTGAAATTCTTGGGGATGCCCTGTGCAGGGCCAGGAGTTGGATTTGGATGATCCTTGTGGGTCCCTTCCAGCTGTGATTCCACGATTCCAAATAAAACTAAAACCTGGAGACAGCAGCTGCGGCTGCTCTTGTGGCTAACCCAACTTTAATCCAAGTTTCTGATGCCCCCAAGTCCTGGAACCAAGGAAAACAGGTGGATTTAGCCTTAAAAGGTCCTTGAGACTCTGTTCCTTGGGCTGTGGGTGCTTTGTCCTGTGCCAGGGATCTTCTCCAGTGGGCTGGGCTGGCTCTGGCTGGGGCATCACCTCCCTCCAGTCAACAGCTGAAGCTAAAATGAGATTTTCAGTGTGTCTGGCTTCCCTTGCACTCTCCAGAATTACCCTGAAGAGTATTTAAATATCTCTCCTAATAATTACACCCCTATTCCCAGCAGCTCCTCTGCCAGTGGAAGTGCTGAGTTATCCTGCTTTTACCGTGCCTACCTATGGATTACAAATAGATCTTATTAACTGCTCCAAGCTGACACATCTATTGGAATAAAGGGGCTCGTTTCTTCCCAGGCAGCAGAACAATCTTCCTGTTATGCTAATAAATACAGGAATTTGCATAAATCTAATCAGATGGGGAGGCTCACAGGGAGCCCAGCACTCCTGGGTGCTCGGCAGAGCTGCTCCTGCAAGGGAATTTTGGGGCAATGGTCACCAGCAGTTGGAAGTGGGCAGGGAGTGGGAGGGAAGGAGGTGAGAGCTGTGTTCCCATCCACCCAGCTCAGTTTCCAGGGGGATTGTGCTGCAGAGCCCCCCTCCCTGGGTTTCACAGCCTGCTGGATTGTGCATTGCATGCATTCAGTGTTGTGCTGCAGATAAGGAAAGGCAATTTGCTCCCAGCTCTGGTTGTGCTGGAGCATCCCTTTGGGTGAACGCTGAGCCCTGGGGTGGCACTGCTCTGTGCTCTGCTGAGGAGGAAAATGCAGCACCCCAAAAACCCCCCTGGCCCTGGCAGTGCAACCCCACTGACCCCCTTTTGCTCTGGTGCTGAACAATCCCTGTCCCTCCAACCCCATCCAGAGAAAGAAACCAACCAGAAATCCTGCAGATTTGGGCAGGGAGGCTGCTCCAGTGCTGGAAGGGTTTGTGATACCCACGACCTCGTGTAGGGTTTTGTGTCTTGGCCAGCTCTGTGTCACATTGGGCTGAAACTGGGGCTTTTTATGGGGCAGAAGGGAGAAGTTTCTGCAGCCTCCTCCCTTCTAAAGCTGCTTTAGTGCTGGCAGTGCTGGGAAGATGCAGCTTCCTTCCTCTCTGCCCTGGTATTAATGACAAACATGTCATTAATAATTCTATCCCTGCTCATCCCCGCTGCCGCTCCCCTCCTGCTTTACCCTCCAACAGTCTGGATTTGCTTTTGGAGGGCAGGAGAGTGCTGCCTTCCCTTTTTAGCACATGTGCAAATGTTCAGCAGATGTCTGCCTCCCTGTGGGAAGCCTCCCTTGGCCCAAACCCCGGGATCTGCTGTGCTCTGAGCAGGGCAGGCTGGTCCAGCTGCAGAGGCAGGTGAAGTCAGGGAACACCTTCAAGGCAGAAACAGATGCACCCTCCCCGCAGAATGAGCCTTAAACCACATCTCCCACCAGGCTATTGCTTCACATCCCATCTGGATTCCTGGCTGGGAGCGTTGCTGATGAGTCCAGCCCTTCCCACTCCTGCCGAGGAGGGGCTGGTGCCAGCTCCAGGCAGGGCTTTGATTGATTCCCTTGGAAAACACTTCCCGAGCTCCTCTGACTGCTCCAGGAGCAAAACATGGATGGGGCAGTAGCTGGGGACTCTTCTTCCAAGGTGAGGGTGCTCCCAGGGCAGAGTGGGAGGATTTTGGCAGGAATTCCAGCTGGGATCAGGCAGAGGAGGTACCCAAGTGCTCCAGGGACACCTCACACCAAATTGCTCAGAGCTCCATCCAGCCTGGCCTTGGGCAATTCCAGGGATGGGGCAGCCACAGCTTCTCTGGGAACTGTGGCAGGGCCTCCCCACCCTCAGAGGGAAGGAAAGAAAGGATCCCTCCCTCCAGAGCTGGAAAATCATTTTTGCATCCTGTTCTCCTTTAGGTCCAGGCTCTGCAGGTGCCCCTGCCTGAGGGATTGCCTTCACTTCATGGTTGTGGTTAAACCACAGACTCCTCTGCCCCCATGTTCTCCATGTGTTGGAAAAACAGGGTAAAAACTCAAGATCTTACAAAAGCAGGAGATGGTTTCATTCCCAGACAGAATCTTTAGGAACGTTGCTCCACCTGTACCTGTAAAGCCAAATATTCCCCCCAGGTGGTTTGGGCAGAACCCCAGTGTGCAGCACCGACCTTGGGATGCACTGATTCTCTTTGTTGTGGCTCTTGGGCTGAATTTTGGGATCCAAATAAAGCCTTCAGCTGCCCAGCATTCCATTCCCCCAGCACAACCCTTCCTTGCAGCAGCCACAGGTCAAACAACAGGAGAAGCATCAGTGGGGAGGGGGGGAAATAAAATCCACCCTGGCCAGCAGAGCCCTGCAGGATCCGTCCCATACCCAGCCAGGGGATTTATCCCAGCCTCAACTCATCCATTTGGTGCAGCTCCAGAAGGTTTGGCTGGGAATTAATGCAGGGCAGGACTTGCAGACACTCCAGCAGGGCAGGACCCTCACAGGAACCAGGAGGTTTTTCCTGGGAACGTTCAATGTCGCCTTCAATTAGGCCATAAAAAGTAAGTGCTTTTTAAAAGCAATCTTGCACACCAGGGCCTGCATTGTCACAGCTTCCTGGTGATTTAAAGGTTCTCCTTCCTCGTGGCTCCTGCAAAAAATCCAACAAACGGGAGCCTGGCTGCTGTGAAAAATACCCTTGTCTGTAAATCTAGAGGAAAAGCTATATATATATATATAAATATATCTCTCTATATAAATATATATATAAAAATGTGATAAACATCCATAAGCCAGAGCTCATAAAACTGGAGGCAGACAACAGAGGTGGGAAGCACTGTCAGGGGAAGAGCAAGGCTGGAGTTTTTGCTCAGGGATGTAAAGGTGGCTGCTCTGTGATGTTCTTGCACGGTGTTTCTTGTAGTATTTGCCTTTTTTTTGGAGGCTCACAGGGCTGTGATGAACAAGAGAAAATCCCACAGCACTGAAGGGCCTCATTTGTCACCAAACTGCTTGTTTATTGGGTTTTTTGTCTTGTTCTTTCTGTTACATCATTTGAGTCACCCTTGCTGGGTTCCCAGCACCTCCTGAGTGTTTTATTTTCTGGTTTTTTCTTGTGGGAAAAGAGATGGTGCTGTTGGATGGGACTTTGGGGCTGGGCTGGGTCTGCTCTCCTTTTACTGCTGACCCACATCCCCATATGTGCCTCCTGCTTGACTTCAAATTTGTCTCCTTTGCTGATGGTGCTTTATTCAAATCTGTTTTAACAACAATATTTTATATTTTATTTTTATTTTATTTTATTTTATTTTATTTTATTTTATTTTATTTTATTTTATTTTATTTTATTTTATTTTATTTTATTTTATTACCACTGAGCCCAGTGACAGCTGCCCAGCATCTCTCTCCCAGTGCCTCTTACAGAGTTTTCTTACCCCCTGAACCCCTCTGTCATTAGTCCAGCCCTGCCCTTCAACTTTAATCAGCTTTTGCCTCCCTGGTCCTTGGGTCAGCTTCTCCTGGCTCCAGTGCCACGTCCCTGGCTGCTCCTGGGATCCCCAAAGAATGGGAGCAGCTCTGCCCGTGGGGCTGAGCTCAGCAGAGGGTTAAGAAAACAATGTGGGGAGGAATTAGTGCGGGGCAGCAGAGGCTGGCCTTTCCCAGAGCCTCTGAAAAGCCCTTTCAGAGCCATTTAATGTCCCCTGTCAGGGCTGCAGGGCCTGACCCGGGGCACAAGAGCCCTCTCAGCCCCTCTGGGTGCTCTGGGTCACCTTACAGGGGCTGGGTTTTGCTCCAAATGTGCACATGGACAAAAAAAAAACACCCCCCAAAAAAAGCAGGGGGGGAGGTGGGAAATCAGCTTGGTAAATAACATTCCCTTCCCCATCAGGAGCTTAACAGGGAAGGACAAGACCCAAGCCCAGCTCCAAAAGCCTGCTCCTAATCTCTGGTGACATGTGGAGCCAGCAGCAGGCTGTGCAGCAGAGAGCAGAGCCATTTCCATGTCCCCAGCACTTGTGTCACCTGTGTCACCTGTGTCCCTTGTGTCACTTGTGTCACCTGTGTCCCTTGTGTCCCTTGTGTCCCTTGTGTCACCTGTGTCACCTGTGTCACCTGTGTCACCTGTGTCCCTGTGCCAGGGGCAGCTGTGCCTGCAGCCCTGCCTGGCACCAGCAGCTCTCCTGACTCTGCTGTGCAGGGGCTGTTTTGCCTGCAAGGGCAAAACCTGCAAATTCATCCGAGCTTTGCCAAAGCACTGCTCTGCTTTCCTCATCTCCCGTCCCTCTGCTGAGGGATCTGCGGTGGGAGCATCCCCAGAGTGGCCAAACCCTGGTAGAAAATGCCCAAAATGCAGCCAGAGAGGGAGAATTCTGGGTGCTGTCCCTCCTCAGGGTGTTCTGGCTGCAGGCTGCCCTTGGTGCTTGCTCCAACCCCTGCACTTGGGAAGGAAAATATCTGCCGGCACCAAATCCTTGCAAGGAAAGGGCACAGGAGGCAGGGGAGGTGCTGGGCCAGGAGCAGTCCCCTGAGGAACTCCAGGGCTTCATTCCATCCCTGGTGCTGAGCTCCAGGTGGGAGAATCCTCAGGGCAAGCTTGCAGAGCTGAGCTGCTGCAGGGAGAGATCAGGGTGGGATCCCAGAAGGCTCCCAGAGATCCAGGGGGGGAAAGGAGCAGCCCAGCCCAGATGGGGATGTGGGCACCCAGCTGCCCTTGGACCCTGCTCTGCTCCCAGCAGGAGCCCAGGAAAACCAGGGGACTGAGAATTGTCTGGCCAAGGGCGTGGAGGGTGGGCAGGACTGGGTGATTTGCATCCAGAGCTCTGGGATAATGAAAAAGCCCAATTAAAACCATAAATCAGCTGCTTCGTGGTTTAATGATGAGGCCTGGCTGGGCTGTCCCTTACAATAGGAGGTGGCTCTGCTGGAGGGATCCAGGTGAGTTCTGACACCCAGGACAAATCTACACAGGGTTTTTCCTTTTCCTTCTCCATTTGGCTTTTGCAACACCTTGAATTAGAGGCAGCTCTTGTTTCCACATCAGGAACTGGTCCAAGGATGGTGTCAGTGCTCTGTGTTCTGTGCCAGCTCTGCAATGTCTTGATTGCAAAACCTGCTCTTTTCCCAGGTTCCTAAATCTTCCTTTCTGGAGGTTTTAATTGGAGGTGAGCAAAGTAATGATCTGTCAGCCACGCAATCCTTGCTCTATTCATCTTGCCAAAAAAGGAAAAAAAAACCTGAATGAAAGGAGAAAAGAATGATCTTGGAGGTGTTTTCCAGGCTTAATGATTCAGTGATCCTGGGGTGTGTGGCTGCAGAGGGCCCAGCCAGGGGCAGGGCTGTGCTGAGCTCCCTGTGGGTGCTCCAGAGAGCCCCAGGCAGGGGGAACAGCAAAGTTTTCATCCAGGGGGGAGCCTTCTCCTTCAGCACCCCAGAAATACAGAAATATGTCAATTCCTTCACCTGTATTATTTATTATCACATTATCATAGCAGGGCTGGGCCACCTCCCTCCCTCCTGAGCAGGCAGATCCCTGCAAATCCAGCTGGGTGTTCCTCCTGCTCCACCCCTGGGCACAGCTGGGCTCCAGACAGCATTGATGGATGGATTTTACAGAGCCAATAAAGGTAATCCATGGTGCTGCACGTGCTGCCCTGCTCTGGGAGCTCAGACAGAAATGCTGAAGTGCTGGTACCCTGAGCACAAGGGGCTGTGGAACACTGGGACAAGGGACAGGGAATGGGAAAGGGACAGGGAAAAGAAAAGGGACAGGGACAAGGGAAATGGAAAGGGAAAGGGACAGGGACAAGGGACAGGGAAAAGAAAAGGGACAGGGACAAGGGAAAGGGACAATGGAAGGGGAAATGGACAGGGAAAAGGACAGGGAAAAGAAAAGGGACAAAGGACCAGGGACCTGGGCCAGCTGAGCTTCCAGAGAAGCACCTGGGAACAACTTCTGCAGGGCAGGCTCTTTCCCTCAGCTTTGTGCTGGGTTTTTTATTGGATTGGATTGAATTGTTGTGTTTGCAAAAGCTTTTGTGTCGGTGAAAATCCCCACAAAATGCACCAGAGCCACCCTGTCCTCGGCAGCTCAGCTGTGGCAGGGAAATTCTGCAGCTTTGGAGTGCCCAGGGTGAGGAGATGAATAGCAGCTGCCTGGGAGTGTTTGCTCCCTTGGCTGGCACAGAAAGGCTCTTTCCCTGCCCCTCTGTGACCTCTCTCTGCTCTCCCTGGAGGGGGAACTCCGTGTGTGGGAACTCTGAGCAGGGAATGGAGCAAATGCCAGCTCCAGACCCTTCCTGGCCCAGGGAAATGCAGCTCAGGGTGGGGCAGCAGCTCCCAGGGCAAACCCAGCGCTGCTGACAGCACCCAGGCACCCTTGGCAAGCATTCCCAAAGGGGACAGAGCCATTCCAGCCCCGAGGGGCTGTGGGAGGATTTCCCTGATGCATCCACCAGGGATGGGGTTGCTTTGATTCCTGCTTCTCTGGGCAAACATCTTTATTTTGGGGGCAGCAGTGCTGGGGGTGGCAGGTGCTCTGGGTTTGGGTGTGAGAGGCAGAACACTTGGAGCATCAATAAATTAATGACTCCTGGAGAGATTTCCTGGAGCTGTCATGGAGCAGAATCCAAGGCCAGGGTCTGGAATGGGCAATTCAAATCCTGCTAAGAGCATTTCGTGGTTTAACCCAATTTCTGTTCAATATTCCTCTGCTCCTCCCAGCTGGGTTTGTCAGGGTTTGTCCCAGTTCCCTCCTCTGCCACAGCAAAACCCCAAATTCCTGCTGGGCAGTGGTGATGCCTCCTCCCACAAAGAAGTGAATCCCATCCCTGCAGGGCCCAGGGCAGGGCCTGTCCTGCTTTTCTGCTGATAACATGGTTGTTTTCTCATGGAAGCAATTTGGGAATTGCCCAGATCATTTCCTTTTCTCGCTGTTTTGTCCAGGCCCTGCTCTTCTCTTCTCCCTCACAAACACCCCTCTGGAGAGAAAACATAATAGAAAAGAGCCTGGGGAGAAAAGCAGAATATTCAGTGATTCAGGAATCCCCAGGGGACAGCTCTGCTTTTACTGCAGAGTCACCACCAGGAAAAATTGTAAATCACTCCTTCCTCTCGATGCCTCACTATTTAAAGATGCAATTAGATCTGCACGTTCCTTGGTTTTAATTTTCATTATGTGTCTGGAGCTGTGCTGTTAAGGTTGTTTGATGTTGGTTCCTAAGTGAAAATAGCTCTGCTCCATCCTGAATATTCCTGCACTTGATTCCATTTTAGATCAGGGAAATGCATTATTTTAAAGATAATAATTACAAAAAAAAAAAACCACAAGAAACAACTTTGGAAGACATTTAATGCATATTTTCCAAAGGATTTCTGGGTAGATTAAAGGCTGGTGTTATTGGCAGAGTTTGATAACAGACAGGCTTCCATGAAAAGTTCCCTGCACAGCAAAATGCTCTGGGTTTTGCTCCTGGAACATTCAGGAATTAGGAATTCTTCTAAGGCCTGAGCTCCTTGGAAAAATACAGATTTTCAGTGTGTGACTCTCAGAACCAGGAGTCAGGGAATCCCTTTAAAACAATTACACTGATGAATAAAATAAAAATAAGAACTAAAACCTGCAGGCCTGCCAGGGAAATCCTGTATCCCCTCCAGCCCCAGTCCAACCAGTCACTTCTCAGTTCCCAGCTGCTGCAGACAGGTAGAGATAATATCAAAGAAAGGTTTTATAAAATATGGTTTAGGCCCTGCTGCTCTAGCTAAGCTAGAAGTAGCTTGCAAATTCCAATAAAGGAAAATTATAAGTATGAACACAAGGACCTATTCTCAGAGAGAAAAATAAGTTTGCACCTGTATGAACAGTGAATCTGTCCCATGAGAATCAATGAAGAAAATACATAAACACATCCAGAGAGAGAAAATTTGGCAGACATTTACAACAGCCCTCCCCAACCCATGACCTGAGTGTCCCTGTACTGCTGCCCAGTTGGGTTTAACCAGTGCCTGCTGATATTCCCTATAAATATCAGCTTTGTGAATAAAGATTTGGCTTTTCTGCAGGAGAGAACTGAGCCCTGTCTGCTGATTTGTTACAGCAGCCACTCTGCTCCCCCCTCTTTGCCTTGCAGTTTATCCAGCAGGGAAGTGCTTTATTCCTGTGAATGGGAGCTGCTCCCCCTGCTCATCTCCTGGAGTTTCCCCTCTGAAGCACATCCCTGATTTCCAGCCAGAGAGAGAGAGAGAGAGCTATTACTAAATATCCCTTTAATGAGCTTATTCCAACATCACCCAAGCAAGGTAAAAATTGCTTTGCTCACCTCAGGAGAACCCAAGGAAGCTGAGGTGATTCTGCTCAAAAAGGGGGTTTTGTCCTGGGTTTTAACAGGAGATTTTTGAGGAGGCTGCTTTAGGATGGATAAAGGAGCTGTAAATGCCCTGCACACTCCGGGGTCTCTGTGCTGCTGGCAGTGGTGCAGGGGTTGGTTTGGGTTTGCTTTGGTTTCTTTTGTTTGCTGATTTGTTTTTTGTGCAAACACAAGCAGGGAAATGGGCAGCAGATATCCAGGGAGATGGATCCAAGCTGGGAGCTGCTCTGCTCCCTCTGTTTGCTCCTGCAGGGGCTGGGAATGCTGGACAGGCTCTGGGAGCTTTCAGCACCAAAGCAAACCCATTTATGATCCATTCCTCCAGCCCCGTAGGGAGAGAACTCAGGATGCTGGGGTGGCCTTTCTGCAGAATCCCAAAATTTGGGACCACTTTAAGCACCAACAACTTCTCCAGGTTCAAGCTGTGCTTTGGAGGGGCCACAGCAAAGCTCACTTCTCCATGAATTTCTCCATTTTTCCATTTCTTCTCATGTCCAGGGATTCAGCCTCGTTTCTTTGCCTGATTATTTGGCTGCAGGCCCTTCTGTTCATCCCAATTGCTCTGTTCTTCCCAGAGAGCTCCCCTAACCACACACATTTTAATGTTTTCCTCTGCTGCTCTCTCAAATCTCTTCCTTACTCTTTGTTGCTCTTTATGGGCAAAGCTTTCCCTAAATCCTGGCAGGTTTTGGGGATTACTCTGAGCTATCTCAGGGCTGTCAGAGGTGCATCCTCTGAGTGCCTCCCTTGCCTCCTTTACAGAAAATCATGTAAAGACCTTTTCCTCCTCAAACCCCACGGCCTGGGAGACAGAGCTGGGAGCTGCATGAGGCATTAGAGGAACAAAACTCTGGTAAAACTCGATGTGATGCTCCTCTAGTTTAGGTGTTTGTGCTTTGCAAAGATAAAAGAATCGATTTCCACCTCCCAGCAGTTGCTCCTGGACCCTCTGGGCAGGGCAGGGAGGAGCCCAGGTCCCTGTGCTGCTGCTCTGGGTTGGGTGCCCACTCCTATAACCTTTCAGAGCTGTCTCCTGTCTCCCAGCATTAAAATTCTCATTATCTGCCTGCTTGGAGACCAAGACTTCCAGGGCCAGGGCTGCCTGGCTCAGGTTTTGTCCAACAACTGATGAAAGAAGCCTTTGCTCTGCTTGGGGTTCTCTGGGTAATGAATTTATATGGACTTGGGGAGGGATGTTGATGGAAAAGTTGAGCTAAGATTGTATGAACTGAGATAACACTTGGTTAGCAGCAGCTCTGGGAGATCAGTCCATGAACATTCAGGTGCAAAGGTGTATTTTCCCTAAAAATTTTCACCTCCTCTTTAGGGCAAGAAGGAAATGGGAGAGAAAAACTCCTTTTGGTTCAGGTGTCACTCTCAGTAAATGGAAATTATCACTGAAGCATTTGCAGGGCTGTTTTTCTCCTGGAAAGGATGGAATTTTCCTAGGTGGCAATTAAGATGAAATACCTGATGGTTTTCTCTGCAGAGTGACAGGCAGGAGGTTTCCAACTCCAGCCAGACAAGGAACTTTCCTCTTCCCCCTGCAGCCGTGTCACAGCAGCTGAATAATTTGCTGTGTCTCTTGTAATGATTCTCCCCTTGGTTTGTTCCTGCTCCCCTCTCATTCCCCCAGTACTGAGGGCAAGTTTTGTCCTTTTTTGTGTGATGAAAACAGGAACAGAGCTCAGCAAGAAAAATTCAAAGTTGGTTTGTTTTTTTCCAAGCAAGGCCAAACCATGCAAAGCAAAACATTTTTCTCTCCCAAGGAACAATCCTTCAGGAGCCCAGAGGTGCCTCCAGCTCCATAAATTTTGGTGTCAGCAGAGCAGTGACTTGTGAAAGATCAACTCCAGAGCAGGTGCAGCAGCGAGGGACAGGGAAATGCCTCTGCACTCTGCATCCATCTCTCCCAGAAAGCCAAAGAGAGCATTCCTGGAGAGCCCAGGCAGGAGGGGCTCAGGCTGTGATGGAAAAGGAGATCACAGCCCTGCCATGGCTGTCCAGGGCAGCTTTTCTGGAACACCCCAGGGCAGGGTGTGCACCGTGGAAAGCCTGGAGTCATTAATGCCCAGAGAGACCCCAGCCCTGCCTGGCAGTGCCTCCCACCCTCCTGCTGGGTGGAATTCCTCCTCCTTGCCTTCTCCCAGTGCTTTCTCCCCCTGCTGGGGCCCTCCCAGGTGCAGCAGTTCAGAGCCCTGCTGAGTTTTCCCTGGAAAAGAAGATGGTCAGGCCTTGCCATGGGGTAGCTGTGCTCCCAAACCCAGGCTGGAGCTGCCCCAACACCGAGGCCAATCCAGCCTGGCCTGTGAGGATGCTGCAAACAACGTCCACCCAAGGGGAAATCCTGATTTTTTAAATGCTTTCCCCCCCCAGTTTTCTGCACCACAAGGTCAGGGAAGAAGGAGATTCAAGATATTCACACCCAATACGGATTTTTTTGTACATTTACTCTGTGTCTTTGTTTTAGTTCACCAAACCCTGCCTGGCTGCTCCAATTTATCAGCCCCATCTCAGCTGCAGCCAAGGCCTTATCATTTAATTTTGCTAACATCCCTCATTCCTAATTCATAAACCCAGCTCTCTGACAAATTGAATTTGTGTAACACAGTAAACAAAAGGGCTTCTAACTCCAGTTTCCTGTAATGGACTAACCTTGTTGGGGACAGGCATTAAGTGGAACAGTCAGGCCTGGGGAAAAGGGCTCAACCTGCTCATTCTGCAGCCCAGCCAAGAGGAATTTGCACCTATTATATCTTTATTTTATTTTATTTTGTATTTTTTTTAATTAATTTTTAAATTATTTGAAATGAATGCTCTCCCAAGCTTTCTGCAAGGAGATGGAGCAGGGGGGACACCCCTCTGTGTGCACAGTGACAAAAGACAGGTGAATTCAGCTTTATTCCAAAAGGGGCTGGTTTGAACAACCAGAGGGGCTGAGCAAAGTCAGATGAGGCAGAATTTCAGAGCCTCCCCCGTGTCCCTGTGTGCTCCTCCATCCCTGCTGCTGCCCCATTTACCTGCCCTCCCCAGCAGCTTTTCCTGCTCCTCCCTGCTCAGCCTTTCCCTATTCCCTGTGTTTGTTGCTGTTCTCTCCCCTGGGAGCAGCCCCAGCTCCGGGGGCAGTGGGAGTCGCTCCAGTGCCTCCCGGATTCAGCACCTGGAATCAGAGCTGCCTCCAAGCCCGTGCTCGTCAATCCAGCACTGGCACCTCGGGATGTGTTTTTTTCCCCTATTTTTCCTCCCATTTCTGTCAAAAAACCCCACCCTCTAAATGTAGATTACAGAGAAACAGAGAGAGAGAAATTCCTGACACTCCTCTGCGTCCAAAGGCAGCATCCAGGGAGACAAAGTCTAATTTTAGAGTGCACCAGAGACAGCAGCATCTGAGTAAACTCATCTCTGTCTCTCCAGCACTGGCCCCAGGGGGAGGCTGCCTGTGTACCTGCAAGCAGCTGATAATAAATAACATTGCAAGGTAGGAACAAAAATAAGCAAGAGATCCTTTTCCTTTTGTGCCCAGCTGTCTCCCAAGGCAGTCTCCTTTCCAGGGGCCCTGCTGGTTGCAGGCAGGGCACAGTTGATGCTCTTGAAGTGATATTTAAAGAAGGAAAAAAAAAAATAAAAAAGCCTGTGTTGCTTGCAAAGAGAAAGGGCAGGGGTTTGATGGCACCTTCCTGTAGCACATCAGCATCACAAATCCTGCTCCCCTCTGAAATTTATCTCTGCTACGTTTTCTTCTCCATTTGAGGCTTTCATTTCAAAGCCTTACAGGGTGGAAAATAATCCTGACAGTGGAGAAGAGACATTTAGCCTTCCCAAACACCTGGAAAACAAGGTTTTCCTTCTGGGATTTACACGTGGAAATGAAAAATACACACATTTGTGGCTGAACTGTTGAGACAAGGGGAGAGTTTTGACCCAGCTGGGTTTGCCTGAACAAATAAATCCTCCAATTTCCAAACCTTTCCACACAATTTTCCCCTCCAATTGCCAAAAGCAGGGGCAGAGCAGGATTTGAGGGTGCCTGTAAATGTCCCCCCCTCGTCTCAAAGCTGCCAGGAGGTGCCAGAGGAGCAGAAAGCCTGGGAAGAGATTTTGTCACAGGAGCCTCTGCAGTGCATCATTCCCTGCTTCTCAGCAGCCCAGAATTTCCTGTGGGAGCTGATGGGAACACCAAAGGCATCCAAATGGCACAGCCAGGCTTCTCCCCTTTTCCAGAGGTTCCAGGAGCTGTTGTGAGCTATGTAAACACAACCTGTGGGCAAACAAGAGGGAAAAAAGGGGTTTTTTATCCCAAATTCCTGATCCAACTCCCAGAGATTCCAAGCTGACCCTTCCCCAGCTTTGAAGTTGTTCTCTCTGCAGTTGTTTTAGAGCCAAAGTGGGATTGGAGTGGGCACAAAAATGTTTTGAAGGGTTCAGGCACTTCCCACAAATTCCATTTTATGCTTTTCATTTGCCCTTAAGTTCCCATTTCGGTGAGGAAATGAATTAGACACAAAATTTTTGGCATTTCAGGAGGAAAACAGTCCCCAGGTCTGACTTGTTGCTAATGTGTTGTCAACACACAAAGGGGGATATTTAATGCCAGCGCTGGCAGATTAACAAATTGCCTTGTCTGGTGTTCCATGGGATGTCACAGGCCTGTCAGGGAAATGCTGAAACTCTTATCTCCAGCAGGAGCTGGCAGTGAGCTGGCCTTTGGATTACAGGGCACTTTAAGCTAAAATACCCAGGGCAAACGTTGTTTTTTTTAATGTTATGCCAGGTGACAGATCCAGAACCTCCATTTACTGCTGGAGGATGCTGGATCAGGCCCAACCCTGAGCATGGAAAACCCCAGCAGCAGGAGCTGCCAGGTGGGAAAACCTGAATTTCAACTCCAGAAATGTCACCCACATGGGAAGGGGGCAAAGGAATGGGGGTACAGAGAGCAGGGAAAACTCACAGGGAAAACACTGATTGTTGCAGCCTGGCACAGGGAGTTCAAACCTCTCCTCTGCCTCAAAATTCCCTGTTTTTCCTGGCCCATGGGCTGGCATCAACCCCTAATGGAATCTCCTGGAGCACTCTGCTGCTGCAGCTTCCAGGGGAGATAAGGTCCCTGATGGAATCACTGATGTCACAGCTCCTCCTGGGCCATGAGGGACACTCTGTGCTCCCCTGTGGTACCTGCAGGGTCACCTGGCAGCACAGCCAGGCTCCCAGAGCATGGATTTGGGCTGCTCTGTGACCTCTGCTCTGGCCACAGCCTTGTTTAGCAGCCCTGAGAGCTGCAGGTTTTACTGCAGGTATTGCTGCAGGTATTGCTGCAGGTATTGCTGCAGGTTTTGCTGCAGGCTGATGAGCTGAGAGCAGGCAGGAGCTGGCTGCTCCATCCTCCCAGCCTTTCCCCATCCTCCCTGGAGCATCTCCCCCTGAAGCTGTGGTCAGCTGGGAGCCAGAGGAAATCCAGGGAGGGGCAGGAATGCAGGAGGCAGAGCAGGGATTGTCCCAGGGGATGGGAGCAGCTGGAGCTGTTGGATTCCATCCAGGCCCCTCACTCCTGGCAGGAGGATGATCCACAGCCCCCCTGGTGCCTGCCAGCCCCACAGCAGCCCTGCCATCCCTCCTGGGTGGCACTGGTGGCACTGTCACCAGCTCACAGCTCAGTGACACGGGGAGCAGTGACAGACCCAATGCCACAGCAAATTCTACCTGCAGGGAAAAGATGCATGAGGTATGATGGCTAATTTAAACCAGGAATGGATTATTGTCTGTGTCATCATCCCTCTGGGTGACACTTGAAGGAAATGACATTTGAGTGAGATTTGCTCTTAAAATGAGCAGAAGTGATTCCCATTTTTGGATATTTGAAGAAATCTGTTTCTTTGAAGGACTCTGGCTGGGCAGAGCTGCTGCACTGCTTCCCTCTGGCTGCTCCAGAGACTCCTGGGACTCTTAAACCTCTCCCTGGAATGGACTTGATTATCCTCAGTCGCTGGTGGAAAGCCCTCGGTGTTACTGAACTCCTGTTCCCAACAAGCTGGAAGGTTTATTTTCCATCAGGGGCCCCTGAGAAACAGGATCCTGTGAGTTAATAAACACCTCTGCAGCTCCAGCTCAGAGTCAAATGGGCACAGATCAAAAAGTCAGAGGAGAACCCCACTCCCCTGGCCAGGAATTTCTCTCTTTTCTTCCTGGCCAAGGGCAGGGACTCCTCCCACCATCCCCAACCCCATCCAAGCTGGCCTTGGACACTTCCAGGGATGGGAAAACTTCCATGCTGGGATTTGGCAGCTCCCCTGAGCCTACCCTGCTTTTTGTGCCTTTTTAGAAGCAAAGCACAGGCAGCAGGACAGGAATAGGTTGCTGGAAATGCTTTGGGAGGAGGTTATTACAGATCTGCTGCTCCAGGTTTTCTTTTCCTGGAGAACTCGTTCTAGGGAAGTGCTCAAACATCTTGGCCTGGCCTTTTAAAGGGTCTCTAAACTTTGAGGAATTAAAGAAGCAAAGTGACCCTGGCAAGTCCAAGGAAGTTCTGCTGAGCATCCAGAACCAGAGGAAAAGACATTTTCTCATTTTCCATCTCCCCCAGAGGGGCTGGTGGGAGCTGCAGGATCCCAAGGGGGTGATTCCAATTTACCTGCATTGTGAACAGTTTAGGAATAATCACTTTGTTTAACTCCAGCTCTGCCCCTGTGGCTCTGCATGCTAAAACACTCCAGGATATCTTTGGAGCTCCAGATCCACCAGTCCCTTGCAGAGGAAGGGCACAGAGTGGGGTCAAACACACCCAAAATCTTTGCTGGTACTGCTGGAATCTGGATTTTCCACCAGCCCCCCACCAGCAGCAGCACAGAGGGGGTTAAAGTAAAGCCATAAATTGAATTAGCAGCCCTGTGCAATGTTCTGTCTGCCTTTAGGAGCTGGAGGTTTCAGCCCTGGCAGTTGCTGGTGGTTCCTGCAGGCATTGATTTGCTCTCAGGAGCAGTTTTGCCACGTGGCTCCCTGAGAGCTGCCCCAGACACTTCCGACAGAGGAAATCAGGGAAACTTCTGCAGCCTCCAAAAAAAGAGACGAGTTATTCTTGCTGCAGACCTCAGTCTGCCTTCCCCTTCCACTGGGGCAATAAACACATCATTTGCTGATTAATTCTGTGACTCTGGCTGCTGACTGAGTGTTCTGTGGATTTCCTCTCTCCCTTCACAGTTTGCTCTGCTACAACAAAGCATTTGACTCCGAGTGAGGGCTGTTCCCAGCTCTGTGTGCTCCAGAAACACCCACTGGGACTCAGCTCGAACCTGCAGGTTGTTGGGAAAAAAAAGGAACACAAAAATACAGATAAATCCATGCCCTTCAATTTTAGAACAGTCAGGGCAGACTATTCCAGGAGGAGATGGAGCCAAGTTGTGTTTTCTCAGAGGTTTCACCCAGATTTCCTTCTGGTGGTCCTGGAGAAACCTGGGGTCTGTCTAAAACCTCAGCCTGAGCTGCTTTTGAAACCTGCTCAGAGCCTTCCCTCCCTCCCTCCCTCTGTTACTGCACATCTGGGAGGCCAGGTTTTGTTGTCAGAGAGAATCAAGGAGTGCAGAGAGAAAAGACATTAAAAATATATAGAAAGCTTATGGCAAGGGGCTCTTGCTGCCCATGCCATGGGTGAGAGATAAATAAAGTTGTTCTCTCTTCACTCTTGCCCATGCTTTGCTGGTTTTCTCTTACTCTCAGTTTTTTCCCCTTTCATATCCAATTTACTTGTTCAAAAGGGCTTGTCCAAGCTGAGTTATGAAATCTCCAATTGCTCCAGGGTTCCCAGGTATTTGCAGCCTGGGAGCTTTGCAATATTTTCTGCTCCACTTGCCCAGGGCTGCAAGCCCTTGGTCCACCCTGTTAGGCCTTATCTGTGTGCAGCAATCTCCCCAAACATTCATTTAATTCAAGATTTATTTCATTGCCCCTATTTTTCTGCTTTTTTGAACCTTGGATAGCAAGAGGGCTGACAAGGAAGGTGTGCATTCTGTCTGTAGCTGTATTTGTTACAGGTTTGGGGGTTGTTTGGGGTTTTTTTTTCACAGCTTTAAGTGCTCACCAGTGGCAGGTTCAGCAGAGAATTGAAAGAAATTTAAGATTTCCTCTGTTAAAAACCAAAGCTGCCATCAGAGCAGGCCCACCGTGCCAAGTGGAGTGTTTTAATCTCTAGGATTGATTAATCCATCCCCCAAACTCCCTGGAATTATGAAACAGGTGCAAACCAAGAGCTGCCTTGTGCCACCCTCCTCGAACTGGGAGCTTTGAGTTTCTGTTTGAACTGAGCAAAGCAAACACTCCTAACCCAGGGAGGAAAATGCCAGGAGACTCCTGAACCCAGCAGTGTTTGCATGGATAATTTCAACTGGCACTTTACAGGGTGGCATTTCCTCCCTCTGCTCCAGGCAGGGGAAAAAAGAAATTAATCCATCCCCAAGTCGAAAAACATGAAAGGAAAAAATGGATTTGGATAAAGCTGGGCCTGAAAACAGAGAATGAGTGTGAACAGAACTGAAATAAACTGTGGGAGGCCCAGAGCGAGCTTCTCCTTTCTACCCCAGACATTGGAGCTGAGTGTTTGTGCTTATTCCCCAAGAATTCACTGATTGTGGAATATTCAGTGTTCCTGCAGCCACAGGGCTTGATCTGGGCACTCCCACATCTCCTAAAAATTAACCAGGAGCTGACATTAAATATTCCAATTCTCTGATCTGCCAGTATTAGAATTAACAGCAGGCTTGTGCAAAGCTTGGACAGGATTTGGGCTCCAGATCCCAAACCATCCCAGCCAGGCTGCACAGAGGCATTTTCTCCCTGTCTCTCCTTTCTATATTTAACTCCCCAAGGCTCATTAAGCACGAGCCTGCACCTTGTTACCACATCAATCCCGCCGAGTTATTTTTCGTCTGCAGTTATGCTTCAATTTGGAGTATTAATTTCCTTTAACTCTTGCCCTATTAATCACTTTAACAATCAAATTAAGACAATTATTTTAATGAGTTAATGGATTAGAGGGAGCAGACGATGCACATTTATAACCACCCGTGCCAGGGCACTGTTACCAAAGTCAGCCTCGTCAATAAAATATGAGATCATAAAGGAGCTCCTGTAGGGCTGAGGGCAGGGCTGGCAGAGGTTTCTGTCTGACTGATTTAAACCCGTCTGTCTCAGCTCTCAGGGAGCTTTTATGTGCTCTGGGCCTATTAAAATCAAGTGGCAGGCACTGAGAGGCAGAGCTGTTATTTTTTCCTGGGATATTAATGCTGGATGGCAAGGTGTTCTCTTTTAGATCGCCTCCAACGTGGCTGCTCTGGATATGTCACGGGAATGAAGCTTTTTGCACCACGTTTTGTCACCTGTTTTCTCCAGGAGATGCTGCATTGCCAAGTCCCATCACCCCTCCAGTGCTTCACAGCTCCCTGCTCCTCGGGTGGGAATTTCGGCCTGGGGAATTTGGGGAATTCTCCAAGCATTGAGTCCTGGCACCTTTCCCATTTCCCTGACTGAAAACATGATTTCTGGTGGGATTCTAGGCAATTGAGCTGGCATTTCCAGGGGATGGGAACCAAACCCAGCAGTGCAAGAGTTTCTGGATGTGTTTCCATGCCACAATGGCTTTGGAAAGGCTGGGATTTTGTCACTGATGAGGCTGAAGAGGGAAAATTTTAAGGTAAAAATGTCCTGGCTATAATCAATGGGCAGCAGAGCATTTAAAGGCTCCAGAGGATGAAGAGAGGATGAACAGCACAGGGGGAGATAACACCTGTGGTACCTGAGAGGATTTCCTACAAGGAACATGGAGAGGGAATTTTTACAATCCAGGATGAGGGGAATGATGGTGAACCTCATTTCAAACTGACAGGGGGAGGTTTGGGGGGGATATTGGGAAGGAATTCCTCCCTGTGAGGCTGGAGAGCCCTGCCCAGAGGAGCTGTGGCTGCCCCAACCCTGGAAATGCCCAAGGCCAGGTTGGATGAAGCTGAAGCACAAAGTGGGGACTCAAACTGAGGCACTTTTATCCCATTTGGACCAATTTCTGTGCCGAAATCCCCTCCCAGCAAACAGCAGGTGCCTGATTAGAGGAAAAACCCATCTCTGGGTGAGCACCTTTGGCCCCTGAGGCAGGAAAACCCTTCCCTCGGGATTTCCAGCCCCCTGGCAGCACTCAGGAGAGAAAGGAACTGTTTAAAATGCCTTTCTAATGGCACAGATCCATCAGCGGGGCTCTGCTCTCCGCAGCCCAATCCTATGATGGATCTCACAACTCCCCTGCACAGAAGCCCATCCATATTCCCTGAGCAGCTCCTGCTAAGATAATACTTCAGTTATGTGCCCATCCATCCCAATAAACTCCAGGGCTTACAGATCTATTGGAATCTTTACAAGGGATGTGCTGGGGAGACAAACGACAGCTTTCCAGTTTGGAGCATTGATTCCAGAGTGAGGGGATGAGCTCCTGGGTGGGACAGGGAAATGCATCAGGGAGATGGAGATGAAAAATCAAAATGACCAGGGCTGAGCTGGGAGGAGCCAAAAAAAATGTGTTTTGGCCACCCACATCACCCTGAGCTCCTGCTGCTGGAGGAGCAGGAGCTGGAGAATAGAACCCAATGAATGGATTGAGCAGGGAAGTTTTGTGTCCATCACTAGGGATTCATCCCTTCAGACCTTTCTGTGTCCTGGGTGAGATGGGCATTGGAAGTGCAGGATCCAGCCCCAGCAGGCAGGGATCCAAAGGCAGAGCTGGGGATGTGGTTGTGCTTTGCCAGCAGCAGCAGCAGCAGATCCCCCCTGTTAACAACCCCACGTGGGGCTGTTCTGTTCCTGGAGTGCCTGGGCTGGGAAAGGGGAACAGCCAGGCCACGAATTCATTTATTTTTTAATTTAAAAAGGCACCAAATGCAGCATTTTGGACGTGCTGGTCTCCAAGGTCTTTTGCAGCCCCGTTCATTCTGTGGTTCTGGCTCTGGGGACCCTCAGTGCTCCTCCAGCACAGGGCAGGGCTCATCCCAAGCTGCCCAAGGACTCCCCTCCTCCTCCTCCTCCCACATTTTGGAAAACCAGGATCAATTCCCAGCTCCTGCACAGCTTTGTGTGACTTCTGCCACTTCTCCCTGCCCTGTGTCAGCCCAGGGGCTGGCAGCCCCTCACCTCCCCTTCCTGAGCCTCCTCCTGCATCCTCTGGGGTTTTATGTGCATCCATGGAAAGGATTGCTGGGAGATGTGGTGTCCCAGATTTCACCTGTCAGCTCGGGAGCTCCCAGCCTTGCAGGGAGTTCATTAAATCCCCTGCTCCAAGGATCCTTTCCAGGGTGACAACTGGGGAGTGCATCTCCCAAAGCTGCTAAATTCCACCTCATTTAAGCTCTAATCTGAACCCATAATATGATTATACTCAGATACATTTTTATTTTCAGCTCTGCTTCTATTCAGGTTCATTTTTTATTTTCAGCTTTGGTCCTTCACACCTACCACTGCTTTAAATCCCAGTCACTTCAGAGTAACTTTTTAATGGGAAAATCAATTTTCTCTGAGTAAAATTTCCTTAGCACAGGGCTCTCATTCAGAAGGTGCCTGGTGGGAAAAGCTGAGGATGGGGATGAGGGAAGTGCAGCTCATCCCTGAACCTTCTCCCAGCTTGGTTTCCCCCCTGAGGAGATGCCCAGCACAATAAATAATGGCCAGCACCTCACAGGGGGGTTTTGGGCACCAAACTGGAATGAGAAGGACAAAATGTGCTCAGAGAAGCCACTGGAATGCCCAGTGCCATCAATTTCCACTTCCTACCCCAAAAACTTCCCCGTTTGCTGCCATGCAGCTGCTCCAAGGCACCATGGCCATGATTTATGTGCTTTTTACTTTTACTGACACTCGTGCAGAGCTCCTTGCTGCAAGAAAGAAGATGATAAAAAATTACTGCCACTTTTATCAGGGGTTTAACTGTAAAACCTCAGCTGTGACTCCTGGCTGGGGCTCCCTCATTCTCAGGGTTTATTTGTTGGATGGCTGAGGTTCACCATGGAGCTGGTTTCCTTCCTTCAGCCTGGAATAATTCCTCTTGCCTTTGAACCTCAGCCTTGCCCTGCAGGACCAAAGTGGACAAAGACAAATGTTTTGATCTTCAAAAAATAATTCAGTTGGAGTTTATGCCATGGGCGGGCAGAGCTGACTTGAGGTGGGTGGTAACAAATGAAGGGACAATAAATGAGAAATCCAAAATGATCCAGGGGGGGAACCTGGGGCTAAAGGGCAGGAGCAGAGCATGGAGAAAGGAAAATGCTGCTCCCAAGGGAATCCTGGCTGATCTCCATGGAAGAAAAGGCCCTCACCCCACGTTTGAGGTGACCTTGGCAAGGGCTGTTGGGTAGAGTCCTGTTCTCCAGAAACCTCCAAAAAAATAAAAATAAAATAAAATAATTTTTAAAAAATACAATACAATACGATACAATACAATATAATACAATAAAATAAAATATAGAATATAAAATAAAATAAAATAAAATAAAATAAAATAACCACCTCCCTGAGATAGATGATCAGCAAACTCTGGCTCCCACACCACAAACCCTCTGTTAAACAAATGAAATAGAGACTTCCAGGCTCTCTCCCTCTTTTCCCTTCCCTGTGATTAACTGCCCAATAAAAGAAGATATTAAGTGGGTATAAATTTGATACAGGCCCTTCTAAACGGGGAACCATTACAAGTACAACAACAAACAGGAGTCACTTTGCTGCTGGAGTGTTTCAGTGCTGTTGTGACCATTCCAGCTCTGGTTTCATCCCAAAAACACCTGCCAGGAGAACTGGGCACCCCCATTCTGTGTGTGGGTACCAATGCTGGCACTGCCTGCACAGGATTCAGCCCCTCTCACTTTTTATTCACAGGTTTAAGCATTCCCAGGCATCCAAATTAAAAGCAGCACCCCAAAGAAAGCCCCAGCCTGGGAATGTTGGTGCTAACCCTGCTGCAAAGCAGGGATTTGTTTTTTGTTGCTGGTCTCACTCCTGCTCCTGTGACCTGCTCCCATTTCTCTGGGAATGGGGGCAGCTCAGCACAGTGAACAACACTGGCAAGGTCAATTCTCCCCAGTCCCACCAAAAGTGACAAATGTGTGTTCAGGGGGTGCCACGTCTGGAGGGCAAAGGTCAAGGCAGGCATCTGTCACCACGGGGTGACAAAAGCCAAACCCCACGTGTTTGCAGCCCAGAATCTGCCCCCAGGGCTCATCAGGGCACGGAGAGCTGGGTTTGCCCCCCTCACACCATCCCTGATGGCTCAGGATGGGCTCTGCTGGAAATCCACTGAGGGTTTTGCCTCTTGCACAAAGCCATAAATAAATCATTATCAGATTCCAGGGAGTTAAGGCTGAACCCTTTGCCAATGCAGAGCTCAGTGATTTTAAAGTAACTGCTGAGTCCAGTAATAAATTTTAGAGGGGGAAGTCGCTGACCTTTAGAACAAAATTCAACTCCTACATCTGTTGCATTCCTTTCCAAGGTTTTCTTTGCCCAAAAAGCCTGCAGAGTGGAAAAGTTTTATTCAGAGAAAAGTTTTATTCAGAGCAAGAGATGGAGCTGATGAGCACTGCCCCTCCTGCAGACAGAAATTGGTGTGCAGGAAGCAGCCCTGGAGATGAGATTCCCATCCAGAAGTCCTTGGAAAAGGGAGCAGCTTCTCCCTGTGTTGTCCCAGGCTGCAGGCACACTGCTGACCCGTGCAGCCAGCTCATAAAAATAAACTTGTGGTCTGAACAAGTGCCAGATCTCCTTCCCAGTCTGCCCCAGCAGAGACCTTGGCTGCTGTGCTTGGAGTCACATCCATCCATCACTGGCTGTCCTTCCAGCAGAGCCTCCTCAGCAGTCCCTCATCTCGTGCAATTTGCAGGAAAACACCAGGTTTAGGCTATGAGCAAGAGAAGAACTCTTTATTTCCCCCCCCTCTGTTCTTTTCCTTGGTGACTTTCCAATCAGAGCTCCCAGACTGAGTGCCTGCTCATCTGGAACACATCAGGCTGCTGGGGAGCTCGGCCCCACTGGGGAAAAGCTTCCCAGAAAGGCCCTGCTGGAGTCACTCATTCACAGAAATCCCTCCAAAAGCTCCTTCTGGCTAAATACCATCCCCTAAACTGAAGCTGCACTCGTCCCACACCGCCCTATATATGGAATTAGGGAGCCAGGAAACAGGGAATTTCTTTCCTTCTCTTTTATGGGCTAAGCCTGAGCTCTTAATACCAAGTTTAGCCTTTCAGGGGATCTTTGGGTAGCTCAGATCCTTTGGAAAGTGCCCACCTGTGATGCAAAGAATAATTTTCTATTTGTGGTGGAGAGGAGAGGAAAAGAAAAAGACAAATCAAACATAAATTAGGCTCCTTAGGATTCCTGCTTCTTACAGCATTTACAGGAGATCATTGACAGCTGGCTAGGAGAACATTTTAGGGTCTGAAGAACAAAGGGCAGCTTTGGGATGCATGGATGCACCTTGCAGAGCCCTCAGGAGCTGGGGTCAGATATGGATCCAGAACTGGCACACAACAGCCTCACTGCTCTTGCATCAGGGGCAGCTGTTAAGTTTTGGTTGTGAACCCTCCTTTTCAGCCAGTTTAGGGTTTTTCTGCTTCCAGCAGAATCAGGAGCTTGTCTGGAAAAGCTCAGCCTGACCAAGCAAATGCTCTCCCTGCTGGGATGGCAGCAGCCACAACAAATTCGGGGGAGAGAAAACACAACAATCACAAGCAAAGCAAACTCCAGGGCCTCTGCAAAAGCTGTTTTCTAATAAAACATCATCCCCTCAGGAAATTAATTTGTATGCTTAATTGGTTCAGAGAAATAATCTTCAGCACGATCCCTTAAGGACTTTGCCTTAATCTCCTTTTATTACCCCGTGCTCACAGCTAGGACCAGGAACAGTTCCTGCTGCATTTGGGATCAGTGTGTGGCAGCATTCCCGTTCCTCTGGGGTCAGGCTGGCCCTGACAAACCTGTGGGACCTTGCTGCTGTTTGTCCTTGTGAGGGGACAGAGCAATCCCTGGTTCCTGGCCCTGCTCCACGCCCTGCAGGAGCTGGCGCTGCCTCAGCCCTCCCTGCAGAGCCAGCCCAGATCCCAGATCCCGGCTGGGAGCACTCCCAAGCTCCTGTGCCCTTTTTGCCACGTGCCAGGACATGCCAGGCACTGCTGGGGTCATCCCAGCCAGAGCTCAGAGGGAATTCCAGGCTGGCACCAGCAGGGATCCTTTGCTTTGCTGGGTTTGCCTTAGTTTCTCTGCTCAGAGATCAGAACCCCCAAACTGGGCACCCCCATGGATAAACCCATCCTGGGGAGATCCCAGAGCTGCAGCCTGGCTGGGAGCTGTCCCAGGGAGGTGTGGGGTGAGCAGCAGGTCCCAGATCATTCCTGAGGGCTCAATCCCTTCCTTGCTTGGGATTCTGGAATTGGGATCCTGCCCAAAGAGCCTCTCTGCTGAGCTCTGGCTTTGCCCAGCTCTCACAGGATGAGTTTTAACTTCAGGAATTGCTGGAAATGATGAAAAATGAGCAGATTTTGGTGCAAACTCGCTGCAGATTCAGAAATTATTGATTCTGTTATCACCACAACAGCTCCCTCCTCCTCAGGTCCTGGGGTTCTCATTTAGGCTCAGTTTTGTCTTATTCCCTTCTCCAGAACACAACCCCAATCAGAACAGCAACTCTGGCTTTTATTAAATTATATAAAAGCAAGAAGCTTTTATTTTTTTCATATTTTTAGAGGATTGTTCGTAGCCCACACAGCATCTGTTTGAGAGTGAGATGAAGTCCCAGAATTTCCCTTTTTTCACTGGGAAATCGGGTGATGCTCACGAGGGAATAAAAACTCCCATTGAGAAGAGTGGCTGGAAAAAGCTGTTCCTTGGATTTCTGCTCTGCTGGGATGACAGCAAGGGCTGCTGAGCTGGAGGGAATCATTTGTGACATCAAACACCAGGTGTGACAGACCTGGAGTGCAGGTTCCTGGAGCTCCTCACGTGGTTACATCAGATTCCAGCCCTTGAAAAAAGACAAGGTGGAAAAGGGAGGAGAGAAACAAAAGTTGATTCCAGCTGCCAGGATTTGGGAGAGAATCCCAGACCACGCAGGACACGTTTCATCTGCACTACAGCTGGCCTCTTTCTCCTATTTATAGGTCAAGAAAATAACATTTTTGAATCCAGGAGCTGAGGCAGTTGCCAGGGGAAACTCGATATTCTAGAGGGAAAATTGTTCTTACATTTGCAAAAACTTGGGGGTTTCTGTAACAACCAAATGTAAACCAAATGTGACATAAGGAGGAGGAGGAGGAGGAAAGAGTGGGTGGAAAAACGGGGGGATGAAGTAGAAAGTCAGCTCAGGGTTTGGTGTGGAGCCCTGGATCAGTTTTATCCCTGTCCATGAGGAATTCTCCCCCCTGAGCTGACAGAACACGCTGGGAGCTCTGAGCTGGAGGGCAGGGACCGTGCTGCTCTGGTTTGGTGTGGCACAGGAGTGACAAAACACTACCCAGGCTGAGAAAAGGGGCAGTTTCAGGGCAAAGTTCAGCTGGGCTGAGTTCCTGGACAGCCCGAGCCTGTTTGCAGGCAGCTCTGCAGGCAGATGTGAGCTCAGGCTGCTGCTGCTGCTCCAGAGCCTGCACGGAGCCAGCAGCCAAATTCCAGGGTGCAGAGCTCACCCCAGCAGCCCTCAGGGACAGCCCTGCTGCTGCAACCCAGCCCAGGAAATGCTGGCACTGCTCTTTGTAATATCTCTGCTTTGGGGGGGGTTGTTTTTTGGGTGGTTTTTTTTGATTTCCAAACAGAAGAAAATGGATTTTTTTACAGAGAACTGATGAGAACCAGACAATGCTTGTGCATCCACACACAGGACAGGGAGAGGAATGGAAACCCCATCCTTGGAAACACAGCACTTGGCTCCTGTTTGCAGGTGTGTGCCAAACCCAGAGCCGGCAGCAGCAGGGGAGCAGCGATGCCCTCAGTGCTCCCAGGAGCTCCAGAGGCCGGGCCAGCCCTGCCTGGCTCCCTTTGGGCAGCAGCAGCAGCCCGGGCGTGGCTGTGCAGGAGCAGAGCCCGGGGCTGGCACGGGACAGGATTTTCCATTGTGTCACAGCCCCATCGATCCCCCCTGGCTGCGGGGCACGGAGCAGGAGGATGGGCAGGGGCAGCTGCTGCCCTCCCTGCCCTGCCCCAGCCCTGCTCACATGGGCTGGAGCTGTGACCTCCCTGGCAAGGGGACAGTCCCCAGCCCTCTGACAGCGGCTGGGCACACATTTGGGCGATGCCTTTGGGTTTTAGCTTTGATATTTTTCAGACTCTGTGCTGCATCAGTGTGTAACTCTGAACTCTACATGAGTGCTGGTCAGCCTGCTTCAGATTAAAAATCCTGGGAGCCAAAGCCACCATCACAGCCTCAGGCCCAAAAGGATGAACAAAAGGGAATCGGAGGGAGAAGCAAACCAGGGCAATGTGACTTCATCACCTGAAGACATAATTGGACAATTAACCCCTGATACACAAACAGACCAAACTTATCTGCCCAAAAACCTGGTGTCTGTCCATCTTGGGCAGACATTAATGAGTTCTGGCAGCTTTGTGGGCTCACAGCACCCCAGGAGCTGCTGCTGCTGCATCCTCAGCTGCTCTCCTGGCACGGGAGATGCTGAGGTTTTTCCCATTTCACTGTGCACTCTTAATAAACGCTCCCCTGCCTGCTGGAATTGGTGTGTTGTAGGAATTTGTGTCAATTCTGACAACATTCCCCATCCTCACGACGGGGGTGAAGTGCCTTCAGTGTCAAAACATCCTGTTGTGATGTGTGCAGAGCACTTTGAGGGGCTCCTTCCAGGAGGCTGTCTCAAAATGGGATTTGTTTTCTCGACATCACAATCATCTGAAACATTTTGACAGCCTGGAGATTGTTGTGGTGGATTTTTAGGAACTTTTTCACTCCCTTCACGCACAAGAATGTGAAGGTTTTAATTGCTGCCTTTCTAAAGAAAGGGAAAATCAGCCTCCCCCACCTCCTTCCCCTCCCATTTGAAGGTAACTGCATCAAAACACATTTCTTGCTTAAAAGTTCTTTGCTCTCCTCTCCCGTTGATGATGTTTTCCTCCCCGTGTCTCACACCATTTATGTGAACAAATTAATCTCTGGAGCTCCCAAGATGCAAAATAAAAAAGGAAATATTTGACAGCTGGGAAGCCAAGAGATTCAGGGGGAGATTTTGGTACCAAAGCCAGGTAAGGATGGGATGTTGTTTATAAGGCACCAAGGTCACAAAGATTGCATCTTCAGGCATCAAAATAGCTCTGAAATCTGCCTGTGACTTGCACAAAAATCCAGGATAAGGTTGAAAGCAGATCTTTCAAAAAACCTTCAGAGGTGGAACGGCATCTGCTCGTGGCAGCTGCATAAAATATTTCCCCTATGGAGCTGCAGTGGAGTCAGGAGAGCAAGGAACAGAGCTTGGGATGTCTGGAGTCTCTTCCACAGGGCTTCAATCCCCGAGGGATTCGTTGCCAGAGGTGTTTAATGACACTGATAAATATTTGCAATAGAAAATCACAGCTTGAACCCTTCACTTGCTCCGTCAGCTCAGCTCAAACCATCCAATGTTTAGGAAAATCTCCTTTGAGTCACATTCTGGAGGCCAGCAGCCCGGATTGCCTGGCTGATCCACACCAGGTCGTGCTGAACTGACAGCTCTGGAGCAGGGGGACATTAATTTGTCCCCAAACAGCCCCAGTGACACAGCCCCTGCCCAAGGTCAGCTCACAGACAAATCTGGAGACCACACTTCTGTGCAGGGAACACTAAAAGCTTCCTGGAGAAGGAGGCTGTAAAACAACAGCTAAAAATAAAAAAAAAAAAAAGAGAAAAGAATCCCATAAAGTTTCAGTGCTTTTGATACACCAGCAAATTTAAAAAACGATTGGCTGCTGTGAGCACAAAGAAATTAACGCAGGGTTTGAAGCAAGAAATACAGGCTGGGTGCTGCTGCCCCATAAACATTTCTGTTGGGCACGGGGAGAACATTAATTCTCGTGATTCCTCACGCCACAGGACAGCCCAGTAATCGCTGGAGTCGTGTATGATGAAATCTAATGTTGGGGGATAATTCCTGCCCATCGATCCGGGGCTGATTTATGGCCAGCACGGGGACAGCAGCTCCCTGCTCTGCTGCAGGGGCCACTGAGCTGATGGGCTGTGAGAGGTTCAGAGTCAATAGATTTGGAATTATTGGCTGTGGAGTGTTGGAAACCTGGGCTCTGGGAGTTCCAGGCTTTCTGTGCAAACTCCGTGTTTCCAAAAATTGAGTGTACAGCCCTGGGGTTGTGGGTGTGGGGTTTGGATGGAAGTGTGTGACATCACAGGGTGCAAAACTTAGGATTTAATGTCTTAGTATATAGTAATATATATAAAGCAATATGGAGGATTTAAAGTGTTGGCCAAGTTCTTCTTCTTCACCTTCTTCTCCATGGGTTTGGGTGTTTTTTGTAATTGGATAAAAGGCACCACAGGTATTTGGTTTTTGGGTTAAAAGTAAAAATAACCTAGGTGTTATCTCTTATTGGACCATTTGTGCTTAAAACACCTTGGAAAGAGCTGGAGACAGAGCCATTTTCTACCTTGTTAGCTTAGCTAGAGCTCACAGCTTGTGAGACTGTAACACAGATAAGAATTAATAAACATCTGAGTCCCAACACGAAAACTGCGTCTCCTGAACATTTAATCCCGGCTCTAACAGAAGAAAAGAAGATAAAACCCCACATTTTAAAGCTGCCTGCAATTGTTGTATGCTCTCATGTATAGAGAATGGTGGGAAAGGTTCACACAGGGGTGGAGCTGTTCCTGCTGAGGAAGGGTTTGCCTGGAGGGCCTGAGCAGAGGAGCTGGCACAGCTGGCACAGCTGGCACAGCTGGCAGGTGATGCAGGTGTGTGAGGCCAGAGTGTTTCCAGCCACACCAAGGTGTGTCAAGGCCTGAGGGTGACCAGCAACCTCCCCAGAGTGGTTTAAGAATAATCAGCGAGATGGCTTGATCAGAGGTGTTTGGGAAAAGCAAAAATGTTTTAATAGAAGAGAAAATAACAAACAATACAAACCAAAATAGTAAAAGCCATGCACAGGGCAGGGAGGCCCCTGAGACACCCTGAAAACACCAATAATCTCCATGAGAGGATTATTGGAGGAGCTGTGTGGAAGCTCTGGGAAAAGTCAACCTTTAGTACCTATAGTTTCGTCTCTTACACTGGGGCAGGGATGTACCAAAAAATCTGTTTATTAAAATAAACAAAGCCTATTTGTGTGGAGAAGCTGAACCTGTTTTCACTGTTATTTTGTTAAACAAACAAACCAAATATGACAGAGGGATTTCTCCAGCCCGGTCACATCCATTTAATGGCCATTCATTCAGGAAAAATGAACTTTGTTGGAGTGTGCAGTGTGTTTTGCAGGGAGATGTGGCTGGACCAGCTTTCCAAGGGCTGCTGCAGGTCCAGGCTGAGATTCTGAATCCAGGAGGATTCACCTGAGGGAGGAACAAGCAAATTATCCTGCCAGAGAGAGAGGAGGGAGCGTGCAGGATGATTCCCAGTCTGTGTTTCTGCAGGGAGAGGCTTCCCCTGCTCCACTTCCATGGAGCTCCTGGGTGGCACAGCGAGCAAAAAATAACTCGGAGCAGCTTGTGAAAGCCTCCTGCGAAAGGGGAAGAATGTTTTCCTCTCTGCTGTCAAGCTGTAAGCACATCTGAGGAGGGGAATGGCTGCGTTTGGCACCCGCGGGGGTCAGGCTGCCTTTGGATGGCACCGTTCACACCTCAGCCCCGAGCCAGACGGAGCATTTGGAGGAGCAGCACCATTTATTGACAGGAGCAGCACCATTTCAGGAGCAGAACCATTGCAGGAGCAGCATCATTTACAGGAGCAGCACAATTTCAGGAGCAGCATCATTTGGAGGGGCACAATTATTTAAGGAGCAGCATCATTTAGAGGAGCAGCACAATTATTTAAGGAGCATCACAATTTCTTCCTGGCTCCGAGGATGTGAGGAACATTTGGGTTTAACCTCTCCAGAAACAGGGGATTGAAAACCCTCCTGGCAAGCTGCTCCTGCTGGGAGCAGGATGCTGCCACGGGCTGGGCTTGGCTGCTTTTCCCTGGGTCTGTTGTAGGGCAAAGCTGGGCTCACCTCCCCAGGTGAGGTTCCAGGTAATGTCCTGACGTTGTTTTACACCACAAAGACACAAGACTCTGAGATCAGAATGTTCAAAATTACTTTTTCTATTTAGGGATGCATTTCTTTTATATACTATTTTACACAGACCAATTTGATTGGTGAAACAAAGGCAAAGCTCTTCAATCACATTGGTCAAAGCAGAGAGACATCAAGAAATCCCTCCTGTGAGAAGGAATGGATAACACAGGTACAGTTACAAAAACATTCCCATTGTTTATAGAACTTTTCTTAGGAAAAGAATTTCAGAGAACTAAAGCATCTCAGATATGGAACCAGGGCTACAACGTCTCAGGATTGTGGTGTTTGAGGCTTTTATCCCACAGAAAGGAGAGGAATTTGAATGTGGAGCTGGGGTTTGAGCTGAGGAAATGGGGTGGCCCCTGTAGAGCCCAGGAACAGCAGCACCTGTGGCTGGGTTTGATCCCTTTCCCTGCAGGAGGGATGCAGGATCCCCCCTCATCCTTATCACTGCCACTCCTGCAGCAGCAGAGCCAAAGGAGGGTTTGGAATACAGATGGGGATTTTAGGGAGCAGAGGGGGCTTGCCCAGCTCACACTTTCTGGCTGTAAATGAGGATTTCCCGTGTTCAAGGGTCTCACCCCAACGTGTCTCACTTCCCTCTGCTTTTCTGGGAGAGAAATTTCCATTGGAGGCCACTGCTGGAAACCCCAGCAGAATGAGGACTTGCACAAATGTCATTTATTTCCCTTTATGCAGAAAACAACAAAACTGCTGTGGGGAGCTGGGTCCCATTACTCAGCTCTCAGCGTGGTGTTGGACTTGATTTAAGTGGCAGAACCCTTAATTAGGGCTCTAAAGAGGCCCCTAATGGAGCAGCTGGGGGAGAAACATTTGTCTGATCAAAGCAAACAGAATTGGATTCCCTTCCCCGAGGGAGCAGGGAGGGAAGTGGGGATGACAGAGTGAAGACACCGAGTCCAGCAGGACACAGCTGGATTTTTCCCCCAGTGACCTCTCTGTCTTTGAAAACATCTGCCTTGGAAGCTCCAGATGAGCAACTGCAAGGGGGGTCTGCAGAAGAAATGGAAAACCTGCTTCCAACCTGGGCTCCTGATATCCAAAGGAGCAAAAAAAGGGCAGTTTCAGAGACAAGAAACTGGGAAAAAACTGAGATAACCTTTGGAATAACATAAATATACCTTTGGAATAACATAATGTACCTTTGGAATAACATAATGTACCTTTGGAATAACATAATGTACCTTTGGAATAACATAATGTACCTTTGGAATAACATAATGTACCTTTGGAATAACATAATGTACCTTTGGAATAACATAATATACCTTTGGAATAACACAGTATACCTTTGGAATAGCACAATATACCTTTGGAATAGCATAAATATGCATTTGAAATAACATAATATACCTTTGGAATAACACAATATACCTTTGGAATAGCACAATATACCTTTGGAATAGCATAATATACCTTTGGAATAACATAAATATACCTTTGGAATAACATAATGTACCTTTGGAATAATGTTATCCTGGATCCTGGTCATTCACAGAGGCCAAATTCTGCAATGTTCAAAGCTTCTGCTCGAAAAGGCTTTTTGAAAATGGGGTTTTTAATGCAACCTGTGAGGTTTTAGTATTGATTCTGCATAATAAAACATTCCAGAGGGTCTGCAATTCCCTTCCAGTGGGCAATCCATGGGAAGGAGCAGAGGGAAAAGGGTCCCTTGCTGAGGGGAGCAGGGTGGAAGGCTTTGGATGCTGAACCCCTCTGTGTGGGGTGGAGATGGGGTTGATGTGAAAAAAAATCAGTTTTATGGGGAAATTGTGTGCTGGGGCAGGGAAAATCGCCAGCTGAGAGCAATGGGGAGCATTTATTTATGTATTCCCCAGGAGATATCATGGTGACCATTCCCCAAAAATCAGTGTCCTCTGCTCCTGGTTGAATTTTATTCCCTGGTGGAACAGCCACACTGCTTGTGCTTCCAGCTGTGGGAGGTGTGAAGGGATAACCCCGGGGCTGAAAGCATCTCAGTGTCTGGCTTAGAGCTGCAAATTTGGGTTTTTTCAGCCCCAAAGAGCCTTTGAGCCCCCAGGGATGGGGGAAACACAGGTTTGGGTGTAAACTGGGAGGGTGAGCAATGCCAGGAGGAGCTGGGCAGCTGCCAGGCTGTGGCATCACTGGGATTGGTGAGAAAAGGCCTGGCTCTCCTCCCAAAAGTTTGTCTGAAGTTGTTGTGGGGACAGCAGCGTGTCTGGCTGAGGGTCTCTAGGAGCCCAGGTAACAAAGCCAACAGCCCTGTTTGTCTTACAGGTGCCTGTACACAGCAAATTAAAACCAAATATTGGCTCTGCAGCAGGGACTCCTAAGGGGAGAGGGGTTTTTGGTTTGATAAAGAGCTGGGTTTGCGTGGGGATTCATCCCAGGCTCCACACAAACAAACCCAAACTCAATATTTGCCCACCTCCCCTGGCTGGGGGAGATCCCTCCCCAGTTGCTGTCATGGACAAAGCAGGATCCACTTGGGGAAAATTAATTTAATTTATGACCAATCCAAGAGAGAACAAAACCTCACCCTAAAACACCTTCCCTCCCTTCCAGGCTCAGTTTTAGTCCCATTTTTCTGAACCTCCTCTCCCCCAGCAGCCTGGGGGGACAGAGAATGAGTTGGGCTCAGGTTTTCCCACCTTGCCTCTTTAAGAATCCCTCTTTTCCTTTTCTCTAAATGAATTTAAAACCTCCAAACCAACAAATACCCAGAAAAAAATGGAAGGTCTGCAAAGAAATGGGCTGGGATTTAAGGACTTGGAAAGGGAATGTGCTGCCCTCAGAGTGAATTCCTGCTTTTCCCCTCCCAAAGATCCCATCCCTGAGGCTCCCTGCTCCCTCTCCTCACCCCCAGCACAGGGACACACAAACTCAGCTCCTTTTTCAGCTGCCTTTGGAGCACAAACCCTGCCAATTAGGCAACGTTTTGTGGGGAAAACAGAAAGTCCAGCAATTCCTGCAGATCCACATATGGCCAGATCCTTGCTTGGTGTCAATGCTCACAGCTCTGCTGATTTGTTTGGAGCTGGGCCACGCTTCCCCCTGCTCTGCCTCCCTGGGAATTCAGCTGATTTGGGCTTTTCTGAGATACAGATCTGGGCCATTGTTGTCAGAGATGACTCCAGAAATTCTGGAGTGTGGAGGTCGTTCTGCTGGAGCATCCCCAGTGCCCCAAACCCCGTGGGGAGCAGCCCCTGCTCTCCCCCCCTGCTGAATCTGGGGCCAGAAATGTTCATTTTCAGACTCAATTTAACAGATGCCTGAAGGTTTCCTGCTTGCCCCCAGTCAGAAAATTGCAGTTGGCAGCTCTGGTTGCTGCCAGGGTTGGATTCAGGGTGGACTCTCTGTGCAGATCCAAAAGTTGTTCCCAAATATTTGGTGTTTAATCGCAGCAGAGGTCAGGGAAGTGTGGAGGGAGGGAATTCTGCTCTGCATTTACTGGGAAATGAGAAATCACCCTCAAAAATGTGCCATGACTGGATAAAAATGGGAGTTTAACAGAAGATTAAATCCGTGGAAGCTGAGATTTGGATGCAGCAAACTTTAAACCCCCATGTCAATTAAAATATAAAATAAAATATCTTTCCTTAAAAAGAACTATCTCAAGGCAACACAATTCACACAGAGCTTGTGCTGGACCATGAAGTGGAAGTTTTCCTGCCTGGTTTGTCAGCTGGAGGAATAAATGGAGCTGAACACTACCAGAACTCTCCAAAGGGCATTTTAAAACCAGGAGGGGAGGAGGAAATGGAACAGAAACCCACAAACAGGAGGAAAACCAGCAAAAATATCAGCAAAGCTTGAGCAGCCACACAGTGATAGGAGATCCTTGAGAAAAAACAAACAAACAAACAAACAAACATTTCAAATGAGAATGCTGGTGACCTGGTTCTAGAAGTTTCTCCATGAGAAAATTCCTATTCTCTCGTGAGCTGAGTGATGCCCTTGTGCTTTCCTGGAACCACAGATTCAAGGGGAATTAAAAGTCCTGGATGGTGAATTTTGCTTTCTCTCAGGAGGTCCCTGGGATGTGTGATGGATTTCAAATTTTGAAATGAATGTGCCCTTTGGAAATCAAAAATTCCTCTCTGCCTGTAGAGTTAATCATGAGCTCTCTCTCATAATTAATCAACTTTTTATTTTATCCTCGTGTCGAGGCACAATCTGGAAAGTGCTTGGAGAGAATCAGAGTTTCATGAGGGAAAAGAGGAGTAAATCACTAAACCCATGTGGATTCCTGAGTGCAGGGAACCCAGGCAGAACTTCTGTCAATGCATGAATGCTCCATTTGTAATGGGAAATAAAACCCCATGTAAAAAAAAAATAATGAATGTACAAAGCCTTGAAAACTCAGGTTTTTGTGAGGTCCCACTCTGCCGTTGTTTGGGAAGCCCAAAATGAGGCTGCACACAATGTTCATTCATTGGGACAGTTTTTCCTGACAGTGCAGTTTGGAAAGAGGGGAAATAATGTGGGAATGGGGGGCAGAGGCAGCTCAGAGAGGGAGAAATGAGACAAACACCCTTTTCTGTTCACCCCTCTGCTGAGCAGGGCCATGCAGCTCCTCACCCAAAGCCTGGCCCTGCACAGTTAAAATCTTGGCACTTTAAATCTGCTGAGAGTCTGTGCTGTGCTTTCAGGGCCCAGGGAGGGCAGAAAATGGAGTTATTTTTGCTCTAAAAGCCTCTGCCCAACTCTTTGTGTGGGCACAGGCAGGAGAGAGGCTCTGCCTGCAGCTCTGCATATGCAGATTTATTATTATTATTAATTATTTATATGTCACCAGGAGTGCTCATGGAGCGTCAGGCACACAAAACACAAGCTGGCACCTCCTGTGGGTTGTTTCCCATCCAAGTCTTTGAGCAAGAAATTTGGAAATGCAGCATTTTAAGGACACATGTGCTGATCCAATAGGAATAACTTGTTTTCCCGTTGAAATTGGCACAGACTGGCAGGGAGCAGCTTTCAGGAGGGAGGATTCCACCGGAGTTTCCATTCCAGGAAAGCTTTTTTGTCATTCTCTGCTCTTTTTCCTGCTCATGAAATGGTTTATTTGTGCTGCCAGAGGTGTGAGATGCCAAAGGCAGAGCTGCATTCCTGCAGAGCCACATCCCAAAGGTGCAGGAACTTTATCCTGGGTTTCAGTTGCTGCTGGACTGAGCTCCCCAGGTGTCCTGGTCTGGCTGTGCCACACTTTGGGTGCAATCTGAGCCAGGGATGTGCAGGTGAAGGGGTGAAGAACCTTCCTGAAAGCCCCGAGGACATTCCTGCTGGAAATGCAACAGGAATTGCACAAAGCAGCAGCCTTGGAGCCTCTGCAGACAGCTCCTGCTGCAAACCCGGCTTTTATTCCCTTAAAATCCTGCCTGGAAGCTTGAGACAGGGGCTGGAGGTTGGTGAATCCAGCCCCTGGTGCTGCTGGAGGTGCTCAGACCTCGGGCAGAGCAGCCTGGAAAAGCTCCAGGCAGAGGGAAAGGAGAGAAATGGGCACTGATGGGTTTTTGCCAGCAGTGATTTGGGGATGTTTCAGCAGCAGAGGAAGCTCAAGGAGATCCCCAGACCCAGAACTGGGGGGAAGGGATTTCCAGAGCATTCCTGGCAGCACAGCTCCAAGCCCATTCCCAGGACTGCAGCCAGCTCCTGTCCCTGCTGGCACTGGGGCTGGCATTGCTCTCCCAGCCCAATATCCCTGTTCCCTCTTGGCTTTTCCACCTCCTCTCCCTGCTCTGTTCCCAAACACATCCCCACACCTAAAAAACCGAGGAGAGCTTTATCCACAGCCTGGCTGGGATGGACATTCACCACCAGAATGACCTCCCAGTCCCAAACTGGGACTTCCCAGCACTGTGCCTGCACACAGCATCCCCAAAAATCCTGAGTGCTGTCACTGGTGCTGCTTTAGTGTCCCCAGCTCAGCTCCTGGGCTGCTGCAGCTGCTCCCTGGGGTCACAAAGGCATCAAAAGAGTGGCCTTCATCACTGATGCTGCTTAATTACGTGCCCCTCTTCTACCCTGAGGCTGGAAATAAATATTTTTCCGTGCCTGGCAAGGCTAAACATAGCATTGTGCTCCATTCCCAGCTGATTCCATTTCCATTTCCCCTTCAGCACTGCTCTGCTCTTTCATCTGCCTGTGAACACCCAGCCCTGCAGATGGATGTGGTGGGGAAGTTTGCTGGTGCTGGAAAGGGTCTTCCTTCCTTCTTTCCTTCTTTCCTTCTTTCCTTCTTTCCTTCTTTCCNCCTGCTCTGCTGCAGGCAGGAGCCACTGTGACACCAAGGCGTTTTAAATCACATTTTAACTGGTTTAAATTGCCCAAACCCAGCCTCCTTCCAGCGGCTCCCTCCAGTGGCTGGCTCCAGGAGCTGTTTTCCTGCTAATCCCATCCTTTTTGGGAACTCTGTGTTGGTAACTGTGACCATGAACCCCAGGCACACCCGGGCCCTCCCGAGGTGCAGCTTGCCAGGAAACAAAACCCCCGAGGATCTGAGCTCGGGGAAGCAGCAGGGACATGAGTGGTTTAATTGAGGCTGAAATGTGAAGGGGAAAGTGCTGCAAGACAAGAGGATTTCTCACCAGAAAGCTGAGATGGAAATATTAATGGGAAATACTAATGGGAAATATGAATGGGAAATATTAATGGGGAATATTGATGTTGCTTCAACAAGCTGCCACTGTCAACCCACCTGAATTTCTTTTTTCAGCCTGGATTAAAGTCCCTTAAAAGAAGTGAAAGCTGAATCCCAAGGGTATGAAACCCCCTGGTTTTGCTCGGTGAGGTTCCCACCATTTCCCAGCTGCAGTTTGGTGTGGTGGAGATGATCCCTGAGCTGGAGAGCAAGGGCCACTGCTGGAACATTTCATGGGAAGAAGGATGCCCTGATCCATTGGGCTGCTCCTTAGGCACAGGAATTGCCAGCGTTGATTCATTCAGCTCAGGCCCAGGCAGGTCAAAATCAATCATGTCAAAAATCCATCACCTGCATTCAGAGAGTTTTTTAAAAGGGAATGAGAGGTGCAGGCTGCAGGAATAAATCATGGCTTGCTTGGAAACAAACCCATCATTTGCTCTGAAAGGATAAATATGTTGTTTGCTCCCAACATTTCCGCAGTATTTAACAGACGGCTTGGCAAGGAGACAAGGCTTGGCTTGGAGAAGCTGTGTCTGGAGCTCAAAAAAATGGGATTGAGGATCAGAGCCCCCCCTTTTGCAGACCTGCAGCTCCCTCTTAGCAGCTGGAATGACACCTTCACCATGAGGTTGGGAAAAGGAGGATTTTCCCCTCCAGCACTGCATGGAAATATTATTTTTATAAAGATGTCAGCCTGATCCCCAGAGCTCCTGGGTGAATCCCCAGCGTGTCTCACAGCAGGATCAGCTCCCAGGGCAGTGGGATCCAGCTCTCCGTGTCCCCTGGGCACAGGAGGCTGCCAGGACCTGTGCTTCCCTCTCCATGGGGGCAAGCAGCACTGCAATGGCATGAGGCAGATCCTGCCTCACCCCTCACATCCCACTCACCTCCATCCTCACTTTTTCATTCTAAGGGATCCCAATCCCTTTTGCCTCACTGCTGCCAAGGTTCTGTTTCAGTTCCTCCCAATTCATCAGTGAAAGGTGAACCATGGAGCTGAGTCAGCCCAGAGCTCAGGCAGCTGATTCCAAAGTCAGGAGCAGCTCCATGAATGCCGAGCTTCCCATGGGAGCAGCCTGGATCCAGAGAGCTCACTGCTGATGTTGGATGTTCTTAGGAGTGGAGGGAGAAGATCCCATCCCAAGGGAGCACAGCCCTCACTCCTGAGGACAAGCCCTTGCAAAGACTTGTAGGATTTGAGGGAAAATTCCCAGTTCCTGATTTGCAGCCAGGAGCTGGGTCCTGCCTTTGTTTTGCAGAAGTTGTGGGTGAATCACGTGGAGCTCCTGGCCTGGGAGGATGAGCTGGCACAGATCCCTGGGGGATGAAGAGGGGTTTTGTTGTGTGTGAGTGGCTCCTGGTTTCACTGAGCTCTCCAGCAGGCCCAGCAGGAGCAAATGGCCCAGCAATTCCAACTCCAGCTGCATTCTTTCCAAAGCTGGGCTCAGGAAAGGGGAGAAGGTGCTGGTGGCAGATGCTCAGGGGTTAAAAACCCTCCGGGACCACCACAATCCTCACTTGGGATATCCCTCAGGATGTTCAGGTCACCTGAACTCTGCCTTGGCTCTGTGTTTGGGAGTTGTCACGAGCACTTGAGAGTTATCAGGAGCATTTCTCTCCCACTTTTGGACAGGAAATCAGGAGCACTGAGCTAAAACTGCAGCCTTGGTTATCCCAATGGACAAACAACGAGCTGTGAGCCACCAGGCTCAGACCTTTGTCCAGAACTCTGAATTCCTCTGCTCCATCCCCGGGCTTGTCACTGGTGATAAAGTGAGCAATATGAGCCAGGAGCTGAGCAGACAGCAGGGCATGGATGGCACTCCCAGATGGAGCAAAAGCTGAGTGATGAACAGGGAAATGTTCTGACTGGGGCTGTCCAAGCTGCAGAGTTCAGCCCAGATATTAAAAAGGAACGTGTGAGGTGCTTGAGGCCAGCAAAGAGATATCAAGAAGCTGCTCTGGATATGGTGCCTCATTTATCAAAGGGACAAAAGCACAGGTTACCTTGTCAGGGAGCTCTCCCCTGGGCCCAGGGAATAGGAGATGGATTAATATTCCCGACAGGGAGCAGGGAAGGCACCAGCCTTGGTGCAAGAAACCATCCCCAGGAGCTGTGGGGAGCTGAGCCATCCCTGCCCCTCTCCTGGCTGCAGGGTTCCCTCTCCATCTGTGGAGCAGGAGGGATTTGGATGCATGTCCTGGTGATCACCCAGCGAGGCAGCATGTGGATTTTCACAGGAAGCAAAGGAGGAGGAAGCAGTGATGCTGTTTGGGAGAGCTCAGAGCTGTGGGTGCTGGCAGGTGGGAGGGGTGGCAGAAGGAAGGAGTTCAGGTTTTCACAGCTTGTGGATCTCCTGGGGGCTTCCTTCCGTATCCAAAGAGCCCAGACAGCAGCTGGGGAAGGCAAGAAGCACTGAACAAAACGGGAATGCTGCACTTCCCTGTGTCCATCAAACCCTCACAGTTACAGAGCAACCCTGGGCTGAGCTCAGAATGTTCTGGTGCACATCAGCACCCCCTGAGTCCTGGGCAAGGACACTCAGACACCCCCACCCCAGCACTGCCAGCCCGGGGCAAGCTCAGGGAATCCTTCCTCTGCTCCACAGGGGAGGCCTCAGGCTCCCTCCTCCCCTTGGCTTTGATTGTAGGAGGTGAAATCTGAGATTCCTCCCTGGCCAAGACACTGGGGGGGGTTGAATCAGACCATGCTGCTTTTGAGCCCCTGGTTGTGGCTGCACACCTTTCATCTCCCCCAGGGATGTGTTTTCCATGGATCTGGGGGCAGGGACTGCCAGACTGCAGGAGCCTGAGCCAGGACACTGAGCCCATCCCCAGAGCCAGCAGGGAAGGGTATTTGCTTTAATGCTGCCCTTCAAGTATTGAAGGAATCTTTTAGGCAGCTTTGCAATTTTAAAAGGTTCTCAGTGATGCAAACACCTTCCCCTGTTGCCTGAACTCTCTGCTTGGGCTGCAGCGTGTTCAGAGCCATCTGAGCCTGACCTGATTTGAGATGGAGGAGGTTTCAAACCCCAAAACTCACAGAGAAAAGCCCCAGTAGTGGCTCAGTGATGCGGGGTCCCAGTGGATCCCAGTCCCCAGGCTCCAAAGCCCGCTGCTGTGGGGATGGGCTGGCCTGGCTGTTTGGATGCTGCTGCTGGGATGATGCAAACCAGCACTGCCACACGGCACTGCCCTCCCCAGGGACCAATTTGTGTGGCCCCAGCCCCAAAGCACTGCTTCATCCAGACAGGGGAGCATTAATGGGAGTGTGAGGCACCTGGAGCCGCCTGGAGCTGCAGGGAGGGCAGAGGCAGCGATGCCACTGCAAGGTGACCAGGCAGCTGCACTTCCACTCTCACTTTGCAAATGTTAGAAGGGAAACAAAACAACAACCCCAAACAAAGCAACAAAAACCCCAAACAACAACAACAACAACAACAAAACCCCCTCCCCAAAAAACCCAAACCAAATGTGGAAAAACCATGTTGGTGCCCTCCATTTGTCATAACCCTCCTGGCAGACAGGTTCTGTAAAAGGTGACTCTTCCAGGAGAGTTCCTGGGGGAGGAGAGGGGTGAACACAACCAGCAGCACCAATGGGGAGCAGGAATAATGCAGATTTCTCCTGGGACTTCAAGCTGCCCCTTTTCCAGAGCCTTTCATCCTTGCTTAGAGCCGAAGTTCCCTCAGCTCCAGGGCTTGGTCTGGGCTGTAGCTCCCTCCCAAGACCCCTCCTAGGACAGAGTTTGTGTTCACAACAGGGAGATGAAAAGCCAGGGGTACTTTTCATCTCTGCTCTGCCCCTCAGCAGCATCATTAATTGGGGCTCCAGCCCGAAATAATCCCCCTAATCTGTCAGATCCCAGATTATCAACATGAAAGCAAAGAGCCTGGAGCTCCCCAGAAGCAAATCCATGCCTGGGCTGGAGCAGTTCCCAATTAAAGGCAGGAAAAGCTGGGCCCAGGGGGGTCAGGCTGGGACTGGCACTGCCAGCAAGGCTCGGAGTGCCCGGGCTGCAGGTGGGGCACGTCCTGCAATGCTTTGGGATTTTCCCTCGGGAAAGGACTAGGAGTTTTCCTCTCCAGCACCAGAGTCCTGGGGCCACAGGGCAGGAAAGGCTTCCCAAAGCCTTCTGGCTCCTTTTGTGACACTGTCAGAGTGTTAGAGCCCTGTGCTGTAGGTGATTATCACTTGTTTGGTGATTAAGGGTTTGCTGAGTGCCAGGAACACTGCAGTGGTGCCTAGGGATGGTGACACCGGGTGGAGTTTCATCTCCTCACACCCATAACTATTAAAAAAAAAGTTTGTACATCCCTCTTTCTCCATCCAGAGACTTTCAGGAACTTAGAGGAAGCCCAAAGGGTCAATTAATGCACTTCATTTTTCCCTCCAGGAACAGACCAGGTTTGAGCTCTTCCCTCAGAAAAAAGGGCTTCAAACTCTCCCAGGCTTCTGACTTGTGGTGCCTTGGAGGATTTTTCATGAAAATAACTTTACTGTGCTTCCAGGCTGTTTCAGGATATCCTGGCAGGTTTTTTTAGGCACTTTTAAGCTCACGTTCAAGGTGTCTCGTTTGAATTTGCTGTTCCTCTCCCCTGCTGCAGCTGAGGGAGGTTTCCCTGGTGTTTTGGGGGTTGTTTGGGGCTGGGATCTGCTCCTGGCCAGGGCAGCCCCTGGGATGTGCAGCTGGCTTGGGGTGTTCCTGCTGAGGGATCACTCCCAGCCCACTCCCGGCTCCCTTTTCCCACTGATTCCTCTCACAGGCTGCGGGAATCTTGCCTGCCTGGGAGCCTGAAGTGATTGCAGGCTTCACCCTTCTCACCTCTTCTGTTCCTCCTCCTCTTCCTTTCATTCCTCGGTAATACCTGGGGCAAGGAGAGCCCTGAATCCCCGTTCCCCTCCTTTTCCCTGCCTTTCTGCCGCTCCAGAGGTGCTGCCTGTCCCTGGGTGCCTCAGTCCCTGTCACTGCACTGGACATCTCCCCTCCCTGAAAGCCCTGCCAAGAACCCCATCCCAAGTCCTTTCAAAGGCTCTTTAGTCCAGATAAGGCTTTGAAGGGTGAAGAGGCAACAAAAAGCAGCTAATCCACTTAGCTGCCGGGGAAACTTCAGCAGCCAAAAGAGCAAGTGGGTTTTTTGGGGATGACTTCTCCCCGGTCGGATCCTGGGGATTTCCAGCAGCTGCACAATCCTCCCTGCCCGTGTTTTCTGGTAATGAATACTAACGATCCTTCACTTCCATTTTAATTGCCTGCCTATCAAGCTTTGTTAATCTTCCCCATTTTCCTTAATCTTTCCTCCTGTCACTTTTTTTCTCCCTGTGTTTCTTCTGTGTTGACAAGGCATTTAAACATTTCGCCACGCCAAGGGAAAGAAATAAGGGAAGAAAAGGGAGAATGAATGAGTGAGAGAAAAAGAAACCCTCCCCTTTGCGTCTGGAACTCCCGTTTTCCAGATTAGAAAATAAGTGGCTGTGGTGGTATCGAATTCAAACTAATAGGTTAATTAGTGAATATTGAGATCCCCATCCTTCCAAACCAGGGAGACTGGAGGCTGCTCCAAAGTCAGGCTGCTCCTAATCCGAGCAATCCTTGCAGCTCAGACAGGTTTCCTTCCAGAGGGAAGCTCACAGCGTTTTAGGAGGAATTTCACCACGTGTTTGATTTGAGTTTTGCTGAATGAGAAAGGTTTGCGCCAGAATCGCTGCTGTGGCACCGACTCGTGCTGATGTTTGTTGTTTTTACCCAAGAACCAGCCCGGGAAGAGCCGTGCATTTGCCACTCCAACAGGCAAACGTGGCCAGCTCCATTTCCTTTCATCTCAGTGGCAAAGGAGTCAGTGCAGGAAAATCCCCCTGAGCTGAGCAGACCTGGCTGTTCCCACCCAGGGCTGGCCCTAGGAGCTGCCAGGTCCATCTGAGAGGTGTCCAGGAGGAATCTGGGTGTCCCTGGCTCCAGGATTCCTGAGTGCTTTCTCTGCTGAGCAGCTCCAGCAGGGAGATGCTCCCTCCTTCCCTCCTCTCTGCTCCCCCAGATGTGCTCGGGCACTGCAAATCTGCTCTGCCCTGCCAGGGAGCTGCTGGTGCCAGCTGTGCCTCAGCAAGGGACAGCAGGGAAGGACACGGGCCAGGGGGAGAGGAAATGGAGCTTTTCTTTTCAGGGAATAAAAATAACCCCACGTGCAAGTTGTCCCGTTACAGAAATCCCACTCCAAAATCTTAAAATTGAGATCCTGTCTTAAAATCCCCTTCCAAACACATTTTTTCCTTCTAAAAACTCCTCCTTAAAGCCTCAATTATGGAGCCTTTTTCAGTGCTTTGACAGGTTTGTTATTGGCAAAAGCTGATGTGGAGTTTTGGGTGTCCCATCTGCCTCATGGAGCTTTCCAGGGCGTCCTTACTTTGTTTTTGTTTTCCTACAAAAAACAACGTTATTACTTAAAGCTTCTTTAAAGCCAATGCATGAGATTTTTTTTTGAGGGGAGGGGGGCATGGTGGTCTCAAGCCAAGACCCTCTGGAGCCAGCCCAGCCTGGAAAGGAAAAGGACAAGAATCCTCATTTTTGGAGGGATGTGAGATAACAGATGCTGCAGGAGGAGTCTGCTCAGCCTTGCTGGGAGTCAGACACTGTTTTTTAAACAGGACACTAAATACCACAAATGTGGGATTGTCTCAGCTCCCTTGCCAGATTTGCCATATTCTGGACTCGCTGTCAGGAGCTCCTTATTTGCATATTGTGTGAAAGCAGCATTTCCATCCCCAGCTCTGGAATTCCTTCACTTTGAAGGAACTTTCCAAGAGGAAAGGAGCAGAGATTCCTGGGACTCTGCATTGCTGGCCAAGAGACCTGGATTTGGAGGCACACAGAAACTCAGGGTTGCTTTGGAGACAGACACTGAGCAGCAGCAAGCAGCAAAAATTAAAGTTACAAATCCTGCTTGCAGCTGCCAAAAAATCCTTGCAGGGGGAGGATCCAGCAAGGGATGGAGAATGCAGAAATCATTGGGGAAGGGGCTGAGCTCTCCCTCCTTCCATCCCTGCCCTGGGGATTGATTCAGGGCTCACTGAGGAAGGAATTGGGATTCTTGTGGTGCCTCAGTGTTTGCTGCTGCTCAGATCCTGCTGTGTGCTCCTGCCATGCCCAGAGCCCACGGAATCAGCCTGGCAGCCTCTGGAATGAGGCTGGAGGGGAGGGGCTGGCAGGGGCTGGCACAGGGAGCAGCTGTGGGGATGCTGCTGAGGGCTCTCCATGCAGGGATTCCCTCTCCATGAGGAATCCTGGGCAGTTCCACAGCTCAGGAGGAGCTCGGTGCTGAGGTGAGAGCTGGGAGGGTTCCAGACCTCTCAGAGCTGCAGATTTAGAATGAGAACCTTTTAAATTTTTTACTTTTCTTTTCAGGAAAATCCGAGGGAGTGTTTGTGAGCGAATCCCTCCTGTGTGGAGCCTGGAGTGTCCTGGCAGAGCCTGGGGAGCCCTTGGAGTGATGCTGGCAGGGCTGTGCCCACCAGGAGGGCTCAGGGTGGGAGGGAAGCACAGCAAAAACCCCAGCAGCAGCCCAGGCTCCCCTGGGACAGCACTTCCATGGGGAGCAGCCTTGTTTTCACATCTGCTGTGCCCTGAGAGGCCCCCAGGTAGCAGGGATGTGTCCCCAGCTGCCACTGCTTGTTGTCACCACCGGAGCCTCCCCGAAGCCAGGCAGCTGCTGCTGCCTTGATTAAACCTGCTCTGGGCAGCTCCTTAATGAGGAGTTTAAAGCAGCAGCAATTACAGGCTCTTAATCCATCCCAACGTGGGAGTGGAGCAGGGTTTGCTCTCAAAAATAGTGCTGCAAACTGGGCCACAAAGCAGGGAAAGGAGGATCCTGGGAAGAGCAAGGAGTCAGAGGGGGTGATGAGGATGTGGAGGGACAGAGAGGGGAGCAAGGCTCAGCTGCCTTGAATTTTCAGCTGCTGTGGGTCAGCAGAGTGCAGAGAGGGAACTGCAATCATCTGTCATTCCAGAAATGACATTTATCAAGCTGATAACCTGCCAGGACCCAGGATGCTGCTAAAGAAGGGGTTGAGTATTCACATGAAGGATGTAGAATTCACTCCTTGTGTCTCTTCCCCTTCCCAATTTTTGGCAGCCCAGTGCCTCTGCTGCCCTTTCTTGCATGAATACCAAAAAAACTCTGAAGCCACCACGGACAGGATCCTTGTGTTGCTCAGGGAATAATGCCTGATGGCAGCTGGGAGCCTTCACGAGGAATTATTCACCCTGGAGTTCATCCAGCTTCTCCTCAGGACTGGGAAAGGCAGGCACAGGTGAATCTGTCAGACTTCAAACACACCCAGTCCTGCAGCAGGGACCCCCCCTGGGCCAGCAGCAGAGGAACTGCTCAGATGTAAAAAGGGAGAGGGGAATTTGCCCTGTTTGGCACACACAGGGAGCAGCTCCTCGTGCTCACCTGGGGGAATGTGTGTCCTTCACAAACACAGCCAGTGCAGCCCTCACTGGGCATTTCTGAGAGGAGAAAGAACTCCAGAGCACTTAGGGATGATTTTTGTATTTCAGATCTTTAGAAAACCTCTAGAAAATGTTTGCATTTTAACCCCCTACCCCAGACACCCCCAATGTTCCAGGAGTTGGGATTTGGCTGCATGGAAACCTTAACTTGGCATCTGTAAAAGAAGTGTTTCATTTGATCTTGTTGATATGTTACATTTCAATAGAGAAATGCAATCAAATAAAGAGAGATGCAAAGCCAGTTTTCATATAAAAGCTGGATTGATTGGTCCCTGCTGCAGTCACATTGAGAAGTAAGAGGAGGTCAAGGATCCTAAATCAGGAGGTCCTGTCAGGGACCTCCATCTAATCCCCTAAAAGAAGAGGCCTCCCTCCTTTCTGGCTCAGAACAGAAGCCATCCCCCAAATTTAATTCAAGATGGGCTCAGGCAGTGGCTGCTGGTGCAGTTGCAGCCCTGGATATCAAATCTCTTAGGTTTTAATGCCTCAGAGGCAAATTCTGCTGCTTCTGCTGAATAGGAAAGTGAAAAACAAAGGAGAGGGGAGGCCACATCCTCCCCCAAACTCCATCAAATGGAGCACCTGCTTTGCTCCTTCTCAAAAGGCAGGAAAGAGACAATTTTGCTGCTGGCCCCTACCTGGGTAGGAACCTGGACAGGTAAAAATTCACCTCAGTGTTCCACAATTATCCTCACCAGAGCTGAATGTCAGCGAGGTGCTGAGCCTGCTCCACTTCAGCTCCTGGTGCTCCACAGCAGGGAAATCACTCAGAGCCACAATTAAATCCTCCCAGAACCCCTGGGCCCGGGTCACAGCCTCCTCAGGAACAGGGAAGGGTGCTTGGAGCTCCTCTTTAAAAAACTAAATTGCATTGGGAAGTAATTGCAAATTATCATTGCTATTATTATTTATTACTTCCCCAACTGATAAGGTGTGCATGATCTGAATGCTTTCAGATCCTCCCTGCACTGAGAGATGAGTTCTTGCAGGCCAGGAGCCTCTGTGAGGAAGAATACATTAGAAAATGCCAGTTTTATTGCCAGTCCTTTGTTGGTTTTTTTTTTTTTTTCTCCCTCAATGGGTTCTGTGAGCTTTGCATTTATCATGTGGGGGGGAGAGGCAATTAAAATACAGGCAATTAAAATGTAGAGGTGAGTATTGATGCTATAAAACACAGCTAAGGAGAGGGCAAGATGGATCTCCCTGCTGCTTCCTCAGGCAGGAGGGGATGAGGGATGCTCTGGACTCCGGGCAGAAAATGGGATATCACTGCCAGCCAGGAGATGGATGGCTGGGTGCAGAGCAAGGATTCGGGCCCGGAAAAAGCATTTCCAGAGAAAAGCTCCTCCCTGCCCCTGGGAACTGCCCCGAACTGTCCCGGGGCTGAATTCCCTGTGCCCATCTCAGCCTGCAGGAGGCAGCGGGGCTGTTTTCCCATGGGGACTCTCTGCCAGAGGAGGAAAACAAACCTTTATCAAATCAGCATCTCGGCGTGCAGAGGAAACCAGCCCAAGCCCAAAAGGTGTGGGGGAGTCATTTGTGAGGTATTTGAACGGTTTAGGGTGTGGAGGATTAAGTGGGTCACCAGCACAGGGCTGAGCACTCCCAGCTCTCCATCCTCTCCTGATCCTCCTGCTGCTCCCTCGGTGTTTCCTGCACAGCTCGGCACTGCTGAGCCTCTCCCAGCTCAGGGTGGCACCTCCAGCCTCGGGAATATCGTCCAGATCTGCTGTCTGAGGGGCACAGCTGGGACACACACACGGCTCCAGCCCCTACCCAGCTCTGCCCCGTGTCCCAGGGCTGTCCCTGTGTCCCAGGATCTGTCCCTGTGTGTGTCCCAGGGCTGTCCCTGTATCCCAGGATCTGTCCCTGTGTGTGTCCCAGGGCTGTCCCTGTATCCCAGGATCTGTCCCTGTGTGTGTCCCAGGGCTGTCCCCTGTCCCAGCCCTGCCTCCTGGCTGCCAGGGGGCTGTGACATGTGGAAGAGCCTCCCTCCCTGCCTCCCTCCCTGCCTCCCTCCTGCCTGGGAACTCGGGCAGGGCCAGTGTCCCACTTGCCAGCAGGGGACAAAAGGCACAGGCAGGAGATGGGATGTGCTCCAGGTCACAGAGCCGAGCAGTGGCCAGGAACAGGAGCCAGCTCCCACTTCCCTTCCCAGAGCCCCGTGTCCCCCCCGTGTCCCCCCTGTCCCTCGGTGTGGCTTTCATCACCGGCCCGTGTTTGTTTTCCTGGCCCTGCATTCCTCACCCACACGACACCGGATCCCCTCTGCCCTGCTGGGCCAGGTGGGTGGACAGCAAGGGCTGAGTTGTCCCTTTTCCCCAAGCCTTTCCCAAGCCCCCCTCCTGATCCAGCCCTGAGAGTTTCCTGGGGGGTTCTGTGACCCCTTTGTGTCCCACTGACCCCCCCGTGTCCTGGGGGAAGCAAAGGAGCCCTGCAGAGCTGGCAGGAGAGGGATGCAGGGCCACGGAGTGAAAAGGGACTGAGATGAGCAGAGTGCTGAGCAGAGGGAGGGGAAGGAGCCCTGTCCCAGCAGGAGGAAGCATCAGTGTCACTGGAACTCAGCCTGGTGGCTGCTGCAAGGGCCCTGCACGCCCCCAGCCCACGCTGGAAGCTGAGGGAGGAGCTGGCAGCCTGGGTGCTGGGCTCTGGGCAGGAGCTGTGCTTTGGAAGTGCAGCACTCTGTGCAGGAAAGGCTTCCTGCAGTGCCAGCAGCAGGGCAGGAGGGGACTGGGGTCAGGTTTGGTGTGTGCAGGGCCAGAAGGGTCCAGAGGACAGAGCACAGGGGGCACAGGCTGCAGGCAGGGCAAGGAAAGCATGTTTGGGAGCAGGAGGCAGAGAGGGGACAGAGCAGGGCAATACCAGTGACTGGCAGAGCCTCTGCTGGTGGCACTGGTGGCACTGGTGGCACTGGCATGTGTGACACAGAGCAGAGTGTGGTGTGTCCCACTGGGATCACAGTGCTTGCCTGTCATTTTGAGGAGTCCAAGCTGTGGCTGCCCCTGGATCCCTGGCAGTGCCCAAGGCCGGGCTGGACAGGGCTTGGAGCAGCCTGGGACAGTGGGAGGTGTCCCTGGGCATGGCAGGGGTTTGGAACAGGATGAGAGTTTTAAGTTCCCTTCCCACCCAACCCAACCCATCCCTTGGTTCCATGGTAATAGAATCCATCCCCTGATTCCATGATAACAGATCCTGTCTGGTTTCCTGTCAATGTTTTCATCTCTCCTTCATTGATTGTGCAACTCTGTGGGCTGGGTGACCCCAGCAGCTGCTGCAGGACCAGGCCACAAGCAGGGCAGGAATCCAGCCCCAGTGCAGCGGTCAGGGACTGTGGGAAGGGGGAATTCTGCTCCCAGGGAGTCTTGGAGAGCTGTGCCATGACCACCTCTGCCTGTGGAAATCAGGTGTTTCATAAGCCAGGGAGCAGGGACGTGGCACTGTCTGTGAGGCAGAAACCAGGGCCATGGAATGGTTTCATTTCACCCCTGGAGGGGAATTCTGCCTCACTGCTCCACGTGCACACAGGTTTGTCTCCACCTGGGGGAAGCTGAACTTCACCTCCCTGCTGCATCCCTGTCAGCTCCTGGTGCTGTGCACAACCCAGCAGCTCGGGGAGCCTGCAGGGAAACCTCCCATCCACAGCACAAACCCCCAGGGAAGAGGCAGGAATTGTGGCCAGCAGAGCTGGGGACGTTTTCCAGTAGATGCTTTAAAAACAGCCTGCCCGGGGCAGTGTGGGTCCCACCCCTGCAGGGGTGTAAAGGACATGGATGTGGCACTTGGGGACATGGGCAGTGCCGGGAGAACTCGGTGATCTCAGGGCTCTTCTCCAATTTAAATGATCCCGTGGTGAACCCAACCCAGCAGCAGCAATGTGGCAAAGCCCTGGAATGCTAAGGAAAGATCTGCTGGGATCCTGCTTGGCCAAGCGAGACAACAGAATTCCCAGGACGTGCTGCTGAATAGCACTTAAATTAATGAATTACAGGTACAGGAACCACGGGCTCACCCCGGGGAGGGGGAGGATGCCCTGGAAGTGCTGCTGTCTCCAGCCATGGGTGCCCCTCCCTGGCAAGCAGCCAGCACATCCCCCGGGCTCTGGAAGCGGAGCATCCCGGGCTGAAAGGAAAGCGGGACAGAGCCGGAGCCGGGCGGTGAGAGCGGTGCCACATCGCCATGGCAACAGCCAGGCTGCTGCTGGGGAGGCCGGACTGCTCTCCAGCCGGGTTAAACCCTCACCTTCCCTTGGAATCACAGCGTCACTGCGGCTGGAAAAGCCCTCCAGGACCAGGGAGTCCCAGCTGTGCCCCGTCCCCACCGTGTCCCCAGCCCAGAGCCCTCAGTGCCACCTCAGCCCTCCCCTGGGCACCTCCAGGGATGGGCACTCCAAACCTCCCGGAGATTTTCACCTTCCCGTGACAATGAGATGGGCTGGGGACATGGGAAGAGGCATCTGGGGAGACAGAGGCATCAAGGGAATCCTCATCCCTGTCTCTGAAAGATCTGGGCTTGTAAAAACATCCCTGACCCTGCAAACTTTGGGCTCTGGGGGGCTGAGCGAGGATGGAGCTGCTCCCCCACAGCTGAGAGGTCTGGCAGTGGCAGGAGGAGCAGCAGCTGGAGGAGCAGCAGCTGGAGGAGCAGGCTTTGGAGCTCCCTCAGAAATGTGTGGATTGCCCAGGGATGGGCTCCTGCAGGTGTTCCCTTTGTCCCATCAGCTGCCAGGCTCTGGAACCAAATCAAAGCCAGGAGGTTTTTACAGAGCTCGCTCTTCCATCCTCTCCCTGCCTGATCACAACGTGCTCAAGTGGGAATTTAGGCCAAAATTGCCTTTCAGCAGCAGCAAAGCTCCACGTTTTCCTGAGAAAACCTCCAATCCTGGTGCTATCAAACCCAGTAAATTGGATTTGTCTCCTGGATGCAAATGCCAGCAACCCGTGGCACTAATTGCAAGTTTTCCTTGCAGGCTGTAAGTGATGGAATCTCACTACAAAAGACGTTTCTGATGTAGGGTGCTCTGTAAATATTTATGTTCTTTCAGTGGAGGAATGCCTCGCAATCAGACAAACCACACAAAGGCAAATGGATTCATCAAAAGAAACCACAACTGAAATGCAAACATTATAAAAAAAAGAAGGGGAAAAAAGCCTCTCTTCTGAGAGAACTCCAGCCCAGGTGCTGCTGTGGGTTTTCCTCAAGGGAGGACCTTTTTTTTTCCAAATCTGCAGGTGCTTCCAGATGATGAACAGCATGGGAAATCTGGCCCAGTCCACCTTAAATCTCAGGATTTCATGGAACTGCAGTGTTTTGTCAGGCTCAGAGGCTGCCGTTACTGACCAGGACATAATCACCGCTCACACTCAAACATTCCAACTTTCACCCCGCTCTTTGGTAAATTTTACACTCGCTCTGAGCCAAATATTTTGCCTCCTAATCACAGTTTACACCCTTTATTCCTAAACATTTGGTAGCAGCAGGAAGGGCATTGTGTTTTGTTGGTTAAAGCTTTCTTTAGTTCAGCCTTGTTTTTTAACATTATCAGCTAATCCCCAGCACCAAAACAACGCTGGAACTTTGTCAGGAGTTTGCTGCTGATATCCAGAAATATAATTGCATTTATTTATCTCCCACCTCCAAATTTTAATGGATTTTTTTTTTCCCCTCACAGATAACAACAAGGACACAATGGGCCATAGATAGGCTGTAAATGTAAAGTCCCAGTTTTCTCCTTCCTTTTCAGCTCCTCTTGGGACACATGCAAGCAGCACAGTAGGACCAGGACTGCAGGGATGTCACAGGAAAGCTGCTGGGTGAGCCCAGACCCTGCAGGAAACTGGATTCCACCCCCATGGTGCAAACCACAGCTGCCCTTTGGCAGCTGGAAAGAACAAATTTCCAGGGCAAAATACCAATGACCTTCATCAGATCACCCCTTTCCCTCCATTGGGGACTTTTCCCTGCACATCTCCGGGTCCATTCCCTGATGGAGGAGCCTGTGCTGGGGGGTTTGAGCTGTCAGGGCAGAGCTGTGCTCCAGTGGATGGCTCAGTCCCCAGGGGAAGGCCAGGAATGCTGCCAGGAGCTCTGCAGATGGGTTTGTGCAGGAGCTGGGGGAGCCCAGGGAGCAGGGATTGGTGCTGTGGCTCTCCAGAAAGCCAAGAGCCTGGCCCAGCCAAGCCTCAGGAGCTGCAGGAGCCCCCAGGGCTGGCAAACCCTGGGAGGAGGCAGCCAGCCCTGCCAGGATCCAGGCAAACCTCCCCAGGAGCAGCCTGGCAGGGTCTCCTGAGGGATGGCAATTCCCAAAGCTGCCTCAGCCCAGCCCAAGGCAGGAGCTGAGATCTCACAGTGAGTAAATGATGAGGGGATGTGTTTTCCTGCCCGTGTTCACCTTCCAACCACGCTCCAGATGAGACTGGAACAATCCAGAGAGTCCTGGATGATTGCAGGGATCTGGCAGAGCCAGCATCCTCCTCTCCCAGAGGAGGGGCACGGAATCAGGGAACAAAGGGTTCCTCAATTACTGATCAAAGCCGTGGCTGCCTCCAGCAGCAATCCCTGCTCCCTCTGCAGCCAGCAGCACGCTCCAGGCCAGGAGAGGAGCTGGGAATAACAACGGGAGTGGCTGCAGAGCAGCAGGATCAGCTCAGCACTTCAGCCAGGCTCTTTCCTCAGCTGGGAGAATCCTTTAACCCCTCAAAAACAGCTTTCCAAGCTGCTGCCTGGCTCTTGTGCCATCGCCCTGCCTGGCAGCGAATTCCAATTCCCAAATGCAAAGATCCATTCCCTGAGCCCTCCACCAGGGCACCTCTCACGGGCTCACTGGGAGAGAGGAATTCCGATTATTCCAAAGGTCTTCCAGCTGTTTTCCAGGAGAAAGCGCCTGTTTGGGGCTTCACAGACCTGCCAGGGCACAAATCAGCAAAAACCAGCACAGAAAAGGCAAAACACAACTCTTAAAAAGGAGGAAGGATGGCAAATAGTTCCAGTTCCTTCAGGAGAAGATGCCAGCAGCAGCAATTCCCGTTGTTCCTGCAGCAGAGCATCCTGGCAGCTACACTGGAGCCAGAGCTCCACCCGGGCAGTGGGAATCCTTGTTTGCCCCAAAAATGAGCTACCCCCACGTTCAGTGCAGCCCTGAGATCTGCACAGCTCCAAGAGTGCTTGTCCCATCCCCATTCCTGTGTGGGTGCTGGAATGGCAGGAACCTGGGCTGCAGCTGTGGAACTTCTGCTGTGGCTGTGGTAAATCCAACAAATTTCTGCTCTGAGCATCCCTGTAATAACACAGCAAAGTTCTTGGAATTGGGTTTTACTGCCAGGATGCAGCCTGCTTGTAACAAATCCTGGACTTTTCCAAGCTGGTCTCTGTCACTTTCTCCTGAGAGAGAGAGAAATCTTTCATTTTTAATTCCATTCTGGTTTGGTTTTTAAAATTTTTTTTTTTGATTGATTTCTCTGGAAAACAAAGACAACTCAGTCAGGGAATGTTCGAATGGAAATTATTCTTGCAGCAAGTCTTGCAGATTTGCAGGAGGTTAAACCAAGGAAAACTGGGAGCCATTATCTTCCCAAAGCCAGAAAATGTGTTGCCTGAATTAATGGCTGATTTCAGGAATACAGGAAGCAACGCCATACATCAGAAATGAGGTGCTAAATTACCAGCAATAGCCCCGTTCTTTATTAAACACTTTGGCTAATTAGTCTGGGAACATTTCATAGGCTGGGGCACTGTGAAGAACTGCAGAAGGTCACAGCAGAAGGCAGCAGGCGATGGATTAGTGAGCACCAGGACTCTGCAGGTCTGCTCAGCCTCTGAAATCCGACTGCCTCCGCTCCCCAGCCTTGTTTCTTTCCACCTGTAACCACATAAAATAAAAGTGAATCATGATTATGATGGTGAGGAGACCATGAAAGTTGTTCCTTCTGAAGAGGCTGAACTGAGAACCGACTGCACAGGATTCCATGGATTCCTCAGGCTCCTCTCTGCTCTGCCTGGGCCATTTCCATGTTCCTCCTGTTCCAGGAAAGGATGAAATCCCTCCAGGGTGGGAAGGAGAGGAGGAGGAAAACGATGAAGAAGCAGAGTGGGCAGGGGGATGTGACCAAGCAGGCAGAGCTGCTTCTCCAGTGCCTCCTTCCCTTGGAGTTTGTGTGAATTCACAGCAAAACCACGTTCTGTGCAGGCTTTATCCTGCAGGGAGCCCTCACTGCAGCCTCCTGCCCCCACCAAACCAGGGGGAACGATGAATTCATCACTTTTTACAGGATAAAGCAGGAATTCTCTCCTGCCATGGCAGCAGAGGGTTTGGAGCTGTGGGCTCTCCCAGGCTGGGGCTCTCAGCACAAGCAGGGATCCTTTCTGAGCCTGCAATGTGGCAATGCCACCCTGGCCTCCATCTGTGTCCCTGACACTGCACAAACCCCGTGTTCTTCCCCTCCTGAGCCACCACCATAAATTCATGGCAATAAGGCTCCCATAATGTTGTACATGACAGGCGTGGTGTTGATACAATTCCCTGGCAGAGGCCCAAGGCAGGGAATTAATTACCTGTGCCTCCTCCTGTGCTCTCTGGGTGATGCTGGCAGCTCTCAGGGTCTCCCCAGGACACCCCAAACACACAACACCACACCCTGAAGGCTGTGGGCCTGATGTTTCCTGAGCCTGTCAGGTTTTCAGCCTGCCAGGGGCTGATTCTCTTTCCCGAGGGAAAAGTTTCTTGGGAGAATTTTCATAAGGTGCTGCTCTAAAAAGGCACATCACTGGTCAGTAAAATTGAGAGCTCTCTCCATTGGTAACAGAAACAACAGCTGGGAGAGAGCTCCTTGTGAGAGCTTGGAAATGCCATGGTTAATTCACAGGAACTGTCCTTGAAAGAAAATCCTCCCAAGAAGTTTTTCCTTTGGGGAAGAGAATCTGCCACTGACGGGCTGAAAACCTGACAGACTCAGGAAATATCAGGCCCAAAAAGGGTTTCCCCCCTTTCCTCCTACAAAAACAGCTTTGATTTCCAGTGCCATCTTTGCTCAGTGTTCAGGGGGGGATGTGTTGGAGCCCCCATCTGGGGTTGTTTACGTCCAGCTCTGCCCTGACAGAGGCTCTTTGTGCTCCTGGGGGGACAGCAGGGAAAATGATGCCTCTATTCATGGGAAGCACCAATTTCCAACTGGGATTTTACCCCAACAAGGCCAGAAACACAAAATAATTCCTCAGCTAAGAAAGCAGAAACCAGGTCTTGTTGCAAAAACCCCCAACCCTGGGGCTGTGTCACAGAAAAAAAATTGGTGAGTTGTACTTCCAGCTTAAATGAATCAGGTAGCAAACTAAAAATCCAGGGACAAATTCTGTAAGTTAGTGCTGATTGTTTTTCCTTGTGAAGTCGGAAAAGAGTGAGGAAAACCCCCCCAACAGTCTCAGGTAACAAAGTTCTCATCTGGCTGATCCTAAATGTGTTCTCCCCCAGCTCCAGGGAGGTGCCCCAGGTCAGCTCACCACACCTGACCCTGTGTGTCCCTTAAATGAACTGGAAACACAGCACAGAAACATGAAACACAATCTTCTGCTATTGGATTCTCCTTTTATTTGCTCCATTTGCTCTGTGATTTATATGGAGAGCACAATTTGGAAGATTGCATTGTGCCAGCAGTGACTCCACACACCCTTTATGCCAAGCTGCATATGAATTTATGAATTATTTTGCAGCCTTTTCCATGCTGTTAAATCATAAATGGGGGCCATGGGCAGAAGATGAACCTGTGATTAGGCAGGATTTTCTTTTTCATGTAGAGTTCCCCAGTTTGAAATATTTTTTGATTACATCCTAGAAAGTACTTTTGGGGAAAAAAAAATGATCTTTTCTCCTTGAGAGAGTGGGAGGAGCACGGAGGGACAATCCCTGCTCCTGTGGCCACACAATTTTGGAGAAGATTCCCTGGAGTCAGCTGCTCCTGCAGGGGAGAGGGGAATGAGTCAGGCAGGATTTAAATCCATCTTGGCTTTGGAGTGGTCAGGATCACACTCAGGGAAAGAATGTCCCACTCCCTGAGGGGAAAAAACAAATATCCCACTGCCTGTCTGGGGCTGCTGAGCCATATTCAGGGCAGAGCTATCATGTTTGAGGGTTTTTCTTTGATTGACTGATTGATATTATTTAATTGATTGATGCCCCTGCTCGTGGCTGGGTGTTCCTGACTCTGAGCCATCGAGGGCAGGCTGAGTTGCAGTGCACCCCACATTTAACAGGAGTTCCCATGTTAGGAAAGAATTTCAGTCTCACCCTTGAATTTTTAAGGAAAAGGAACCAGAAACTTCCATGCTCCTCTCACCATAACTGGCCCAGCACCAGGACAAAGGCACCTGTTGGATTCTTTAGCTGTACCTCGAGAAATGTGGGCAGCAAGCAAAAAACCCCTCCTACATCATTTAATATAATTAAGGGAGAGCAGGGAGGCTCTCAGGGATTTTTTTGGGTGCCTTAGCAGGTGCAAGGGACCTCCCTGCACCGTGAACAGCTTTTTTGCTTTTGATCTCTATAATTTGTTATTTTTGTTTTAATTAAAAGCTTTTTGCTTTTTCCAAATAATCATCCCCCTTGCTAATAATTCATAAGCCATTTCTGGGAAGCTGCTGGCAACTCTCAGGGCGTGGTGGGGCTGAAAACACGCTGGCCTCAGCCACCTTTGGGGTGTTTTTGGTTTGTATCAGCTGAGGGGACAGGGACAGGGGCAGGG
>WEIU01023440.1:295667-337228 GCA_013389925.1 Aegithalos caudatus
TTTTTTTTTTTTTTTTTTTTTTTTTTTTTTCTGTAAGAAGAGCTGCAGCATCAGAGATTTAATTTCACATTGATTCACTTCTGGCTTTGCCATTGTATTTTGTTTGAGGATGGGCTTTGGCCACTTTGCCCTCTAATTTTTCTCCCATTTCTCTGTGAAATGAATAATACATGAAATACAAGCAAACTTGGAGTAGTTTGTGCTTCGTGGACAAAAATAACATAGCGCTGCAGTGATTGTGGTTTTAATTTCCCACTTCAGGCTAGCATGACTATCAGCCCCAGAGCAAGAAATCCTGTGAAATATTTCTGTTTAATAGAATAAAAGCTATTTCTGTCTAGAAATGGGTATTTCTGTTAGTAGGATGCTTTTATTCATGGCAAAGAAAAAAAAAAACCAAAACTGTGGGGTTTTTTTTGTGGTCATGCTGGTGTGCAGTTTGGTTTTACACAGTAGCAGCACGAGGAGGTAAATCCTGCTTTTATCCAGGGAATATCCAGGGAGGAATTTTTCTCACCTGCTCACAGGTACTGAGGGATCCCTATGAAAATTCCTAAAGACCAGTGTAAATCTGCCATTTATTTGTACATAAATGACTTGTGCTGATCTTTCTTACCCCTGGTGAAAACCCAGGGTTTGAATTGAAATACAAAATATTGGATTTTTTCCCACCCAGGCCCCGCCTTGCTGCTCAGACTGCAATTAATGTGACCTGCTGCTCATTAATGCCTTGCTGTGGGTGGGGAGGGAAAAACACAGCAAATAAAATATAACCATTTTAACAGTGCTCTTTTCCTTGCTGGCTGCTCCCAGCTCTGCTGCAGGGGAGCTCTGGGAGGCTCTGAGCCAATCTCTCAGCATTTTGTGCTGTTTCACACCCAGGTTCTGCTGCAAGAACAAAAATCTCCTTTGCTTGCAAGCAGCAAACCTCAACATCATCAGCAAAGCATTGAGCAAACCCAGTCCTGGGATTTTTATTTTATTTTTTTTTTACTCTCTTCCAGTAGAAAACTGCACTTCAAACCCTTTGATTGGGCTCTTCTTTAAAACACACATTTTCTGGAGCAGCTTTTCCCATTATTTTACTGAGGGTTCATTGAATATTCAAGGGGAAAAGGTGCCCTTGGAGCAGAAGCTCTTGGAGCAGTCCCTGGAGTGTGTTTGCCTTGGATTTTTTTGTGTTCTAGGCAAACACACTTCAGGTATTTCTGCTTTTATCAATGGCAGTGGTTGGTGTTTGCTGAGAAAACAGTAGTAGAAATAAATGGTTTCTACACAAGCTTGTGGGCTTGCATTATTTTAATGTGAAAATAATAACTTGTGGGAGATGGGAGAGCTCTACAAGCTGTCCTTTAGGACAATCTCTGCTAGTGCTATCTAATTCCATTAAGTTAAATCTTTCTTTTTTTTTTTTTCTTCTTAATACCTGTGCTTCAGTTTCTGGTGACCTGTCTCTGTTTAAGTCACTTTTTACCTGTCAATCCCCAAAGCAAAGGCTGGATGTGCCAGTTCCTGCAGATGAGAGTCCCAGGTTTTGAAATCCCATTATTTTGGTTGAAAGAAGCTGTTTTTATATGAAGAATTCCTGCTTTATGAGATTGGCTCTAGATTTAAATGAAGGCACAAAGCCACTGTGGACCATTTCTGTTGTGTTTAGCCCTGAATTTCAGGGGCTGGATTTCAGGGCTCTGGTTTGTAGCTGCAGTCACCCTGGCAGGTCTGGAGGGTGATCAGTGCCCTTTTCCAAAGCTTCTGTGTATTCCCAGGAGTTGTTTTTTCATCAGCCTAAATTGGTCCATCCAAAGCAGCCTGGAGATAAAAATAGCAAATTCCACAGTCCCTGGTTTGGGGCGTTCAGGCCCTGCATTATTGATGGATTCCTGCAGTGTCCTCTGTGGCCAGAAGATTTATTGTCTGTGATTTATTATTTAGTGGCACATGCAGAAGCACCTCCAAGCATTAAAGAAACAAAAGATAAAGGTATTTTCTAATCAGGTGAATGGTTCTCTTATCTCCCTTTCCTTGGAGATTGCAGGAGTAGTGGGACCAGAGGAATTTGGTTGGAGTGGTGAGTGAAAGCAATGCTGCTGATTCCCTTGGAATTTAGCACTTTAAATGGATTAGGACTAAAAATATCCCTGCCTGGCATTGCGTCAGATGCAGGAGCCTTTCAGAGTATCTGCATTTCCATGTTGGATGGCAATTTCTGAAGATTCCCACGTTGGAGCTCAGTGGGAGCGTTGTGAAGGGGAGCCAGGATCCTTCACTGGAGCAGCAGTGTTGGGAATCATTGTAATAAGTGTGAAATCCCTGGGAGCTGCTGAAGTGGGAGCCTGCAGAAGCAGCTTTGGGGAAGGAAAAGGTGATTTTTTTGTTCCAGACAGGGTGTGCAATTCTCTCCTTGGACATGTGCAAGCCTTAATAGGAATCAGTTTGTAACTTTGGGGTGGGATCTTGCAGCATCTGGTCCCCATCTCGTTGGTCAATTCTATTGCCAATTAATTCACTCATAGCTCACATTTTGGGGTTTTGTTAACGATGGTGTGTGAACACTGCATCAGGGCTTGAGATGCACTCCTTGCAATCCCCAAAACCAGAGATGGTGTTTTAACAATGGAAAGGGAAATAATCACATTTTGTGCTTATCTGAAGGCCTGGAGTTTCACTGCCACAAAGGAGGGGACTTGGACTGAACTCGTGGCGTGTGCTCCTCTTTGGTTTGGACAAATTTGACTTTTCCTGGAGCAGTGAAATGATCTCAGTGCCCTTGTAGAGGGGCTGAAGCAGAGAAATGCAGAATCCCACGGTGCTAATTGGGGTGTTTTTAATGAAATGTGATGGTAGCACTGTGTTAAACATCCTCATGCATTATTAGTTCCTAAAGTGCTGGAAAATCCCTATAAATCAAGGCAGTCATTTTTTCCCCTTGTGCCGAACATTTCTGCTGATTTTTGGCCCATGTTCTGTGTAACTGCAGAGCTGTTGGCTGCACATCCAGGAGCTCTGAAGGTGAGTTCCTGCTGGTGCTGGAGGTGTGTTTTGGGCTCCAGGTGTTGGTCCTGCAGGTGTGTGGAAGGTGAGGGGGGCTGAAGTGCAGTGCTGTCTGTTTGATGGATCAGCTGCCTGCACTGCAGGGAAGGCTCTTGGAGGGGCTGTAAATTCAAGACAGGTAAGATTTGGAAGCTGTGGTCCAGGTTAGCATTTTGGACTCCACTAGATGGCACTGATTTATTGTGCTGTTGATAAAAAACCATCAAATGCAGTGGGAGGCTTTTATTTTTTGAGCAGGATCCATAAAGGAGGTGATGAGGATGCTCAATATTTATCTGTTTGTCTGCTGGCTGCATTGACAGTTTCCCTCATGACCTCCTGCTTCTGAAGTGGAGTTTTGGATGGGCTAGGCCAATCATGAGCATTTCATTTAAATATTTAGCACTGGGAAGACATCTCTAGATAAATACCTGGTTTTTCTTATCCTCTTTGTGTGAGCATCCTCTGTTGCTGAAGGAGGAAGCTGGGCCAGTGTTGGTGCAGGCAGCTGGGTTTGCCATAATCGTGTCTCAAACCATCACAGAACCCAGGACAGACATAAATCCTTATCTCTCTGATAAGAGAGGAGTGTTCCTGGTGGGTTACAATCACACAGTACCAGCTCTGGTTAACACCAAAGTGATTTCAGTGAGGTGGGCCCTGGGTGTGAGCAAATAATTAATTATTCCAGCTCCAGGGGCAGACACGGCTGTGAGAGTTCTTCTGGTAAATTTGGTGCCCAAACGCTCCCCAGGACCTTCTGTGTCCTGTGATCAGGGTGGAAAGAGCAGAGACTCATCCCAGGAATTTGCCATTCCATCTCTCCTGTGTTTCCCCTGCATCCTCTGTGCCACAGACGCTGCCCTCGAGGGCATCACAAACCTCACGTGTTCCAGATGTTCTCAGCATTTAGGACGTTCCACGAGGATAAACCTGGGCTGAGGCTTGGTCCTACCTTGTTTTCCTCCTCTAATCTCCTTTCCCTGGCAGCTGAGGGGGAGCTGAGCAGTGCTGCAGTTTGGCCTCGCTTGACTTCAGCACTCGTGGGTGTTTTAATCTGGTGCCTCACGAGAGGAGTTGTTCCTACAGAGTGTGCAGCTCTCCTGCAAGCAAAGCCTGACTGTTTCCTTGCCTCCCTGCTCAAAGGGTTTGGAATTAGATGGTTTTCCAAGGGGATCAGCCTCCCTTTTCCTTTGGCAAGATCCGTCCCCTGCCTGGCCTGTGGTTGGAGGGATGAGGCCTTTCAGGAGCCTCAGATAAGCACAGCAGTGGCTCCAGAAATTCAGCATTTTGTCCATGCTGATGGTTCCTGATGTCCATGCTGCACTCTCTGGGGCTGTGTGTGGCATTTCTGCAGCTCTGCACTGGGGAGTTTGTGTTTCCCCTCTCCAAGAGCTGCATGGAGGCGTTTGCAGGGGTGCAGCAGCGATGCAGGGAGGGACCCGAAATGCAATTTTGCGTGGCAGATCTGCCCTCAGCCCTCTGTGTTTCCAGGGCCACAAAAGCAGGGCTGATGTGCTGATATTCTCTGCCTGCTTTAGGGTCTCCTGGTGTTTCTCTCTCCTCTCCAGCTGGAGATTCAGTTGTTAGTTTGGCCTGCAGTTGATAATTAGTGATGTTTCTCAGGCACAGCTCACTGCAGTCTGTGCCACTCCTTCCTGTGACATTGGCAGGGTTGGGTTTTTCTAATTGTCTTTTTTTTTTTCCCCTTTTGACACCATGAATTTTTACATAAATTTGTGAATTTAACCCTTGGTGAGGATGTATTAGGTGGTGTGTCCTGCCTTTGAATTAATTCCTAATGCCATTCCCAACTCCATGATTTATTCCATTTAATTCTGGGATTTATATATTAATAATTCCCAGTTCCATTCTTTCTTGACCTTTTTCCCATTGCCATTTGTTTTCATCTTTTTTTCTGAACCTTTGTCTCTTGTTTGCTGCGTGTTGAAATTTTGGTATTCCTGGATAAATGGATTATTAATAAGTGGGTTATTAATGAATGGATCACGTGCAGAGGTTGGGAGCAGCCTGGCTGTCCCCAGGGGCTGGTGGGGACAGGGTGCCTGCTGTCCCTCGGATCTCACAGATCTGATTGGAAATTGGCCCCAAAAAGGGATTTACTGGAGCGTGGCTGTTGGATTGGTGCTGCTGGGAGAAGCACTCAGGGCTGGGTGGGGACTCCAGGCGCTGTTTTCTGTTCTGTTTTCCAGCACAGAAGGTGGAATAGTAATTTATTATCTGACATTCTTGTAAAACAGATGGAAACCCCTCTGCCTGTGAATTTGCAAGGGAAAGGATTGTGGGAGCAGGCTTTGCATATGTCCTTCCCCCTTTGGTTTTTCTGCATGCTTAGGAAAACAACAATGAAGTCATTCCTTGTTGTTGGAAGGAAACTTGTGTGGTGTTCCCACTCCTGCTGTTGAGATGGATGAAAACTCCCCAAACCATCCACTCTGAGCGTGGGGACTGGATGGGAGAAATGGGAATAAAATAATAGCTGAGAGGCACAGCGAGCCCTGCGAGTTCCGCTTGGTTCTCATCCCATATTTGCATTTTTTTTTAGTGTAGAAAAAACCCTCTCTATTGCATATAACGATGTGGTGAAGGCAGAGAAGATGTTAAGGCTAAAAACTCCAAATGAAAAAGCGGGCAGGTGAATAAATGTCTCAGGATCAGCGAGCAGTGAACGTGCCCTTTGCAGCAGTGACATGTTTGTGTTGTAGTTCGCCTTTGTTTGTAGCCTTTTTTTTCAAGAGGGCAATTAATTAAACTTGTTTCTTTGCTTTGGTGGGGTTGTTTTGTTTTGTTTTGTTTTCCCAAAGGGCGAATTTCACAGCAGGGAGTCCTCACCCTGCAAAGATAAGCACGGGGCTCTGGCTGTGCAGGACCCGAGTGTGGATAGAGCCCTTGGGAATCGGGATTTTGGTGCTTTGGGCAGGTCCGAGCCCTCCGGGTGCGTGTCCTGTGTTCTCCAGGCTGTGATCAGAGCCTGCAGAGCTTCCCAAAACAAGGATTGCACCCAAACAGCAGCGAGGGGCCGGCAGTGGAGCTGGAGCTTTCCCCTGCAGAACGGAGAGGATGGAGAAGGCAGTGGGAGCCATCAGACAGATGGGAACTTAACCTAAATCCCCTGAATTCCCTGGGGACACCTGGCCCGGCTGCTGCCCTGCCCAGAGCTGCTGTGGGAGCTGTGGGAGCACCTTGTCCCACCTCAGGGACACGTTGGTGCTCAGGGACAGCTCTGGGGGGCACCAGGGATCTCCCCATTCCTGGGCAATCCCAGCACAAACCTGCTCCACTGGGACATGGCCATTTACAGCTTTGGTTACAACTCCAGGGAATGTTTGGGTTTCCTTTCTAACTAAAAAAACAAACATTGAGTGTAGGTAAGTGGGAAACTCACCCCCATGCATTACCAGGGCATTCCCACGTTTTACATCAACCTCTGGTATCCATCAGTCTCGTTTATAATCTATTTTCACCATCTCAGTTTTAATTTTCATCTCTGAAAATTACAGAATAATCTGATGAATCAGGAGCCATGATCTCTGAATTCCATCCCTGAATCCCTTCCTGTGCCAGGGAGATGCCCGTGCAGTGATTCCCCATGGGAGCGAGCAGCTCCTGCGCTCCCAATCCAGGTTCCTGCTGCAGGATCAGAAAATCCCCTTCCAAGTCGTGGTGCCACTGCCAATTCATCAAAGCCAGGCACGACCCCCGTGTTCCTTGTCCTGGTGCCCATTAGGAGCAGCTGCATCACGGACTTTGATGTCCTGGGAGGACAATGGGATCACTGTTCCAGCTCCAAACTGCCTTTCCTTGCTGTTGGCTTTGTTTTCAGGGGCTATGGGAGTGGGGAAGACGTGAGGGGGAACACGAGATGTAAAGCTCTGGCAGGAAATTGCTCACAAATGCCATCACTGGAACGTCAGGATTTTAGCAGGGATGCACTTGGAAGGCGGCAGAATTTTAATGCTGGCAAATAAATGAGGATGAAGGGGAAAATTGTCCTCGTTGAAGAGGGGAAAATCCAGCTTAATTCAGAGCAAAGTGTAATTAAGGGGGAGAAAACTTCTGGCGTAGATGGAGAGAGCTGAGATTGCAGAAGTTCTTGTGCACAAATGAAATTCATCTCTTTCTGTGTGGGTTTTTTAGAGAACGTGCCCACGATTTCCTGGGGTATTTTATGAAGTGGACACCCAGCAATTTTGGGTAATTCCCTCCTGATTTGTGCAGCCAAGGAGGAGTCTCCGTGCAGGAAATCAGGATTTCTGCAAAGTGAGGTGCTTTCCAAACAGCAAGCAAAGCAGAGGTGGTGGATCCTTGCGTTTCTGAGGAGGAGGGAATTGGGAGGGATGGGGATGGGATAATGGGGTGACTGAAGCACCATCCCAGTGCTTTGGGTTAGGGCTTGCTATAACATAACACAAAATGATGTTTTATTCTCTTCTCTCCCTGAAAGCTCTCATTATTTACCTCACCCCCCAAACCTGGGGCTCTTTGAAGCTCAGAGATCCATTCTTATTTCTGTTTTCCCCATCACTGGGTGTCAGGATCCCAGTGAGTCACCTTCTCCGAGGGTTTTTGTTGCTGTTCACTAAATGACAGAAGTGACTGAATTCCTGCTTGCAGGCATGTAGGAGATCCCACATTTCTGGTGCCATCTGTTACCAAACTTTGCGGGTTTTGTTTTTCCCAGTTTGCAGCAATTTGAGGGAGAGTGGGGGAAATAGAGCAGGTGATTTAAAAGGGGAATTCAAGTGGTGCAAAACATGGGTGTAATGACCAGGAAAAGAAGAGTGTCTGGTGTGGGGCTGTAGGAGATTCAGCAGCCTCTGACAGAAAGTGATTTTACTCAAATTTTCTGACAAAAACCCGCAGGTCACTCGCTGTATTCACCAATTGTAGATTTACTTCTTTATTTTCTGTGCTGTCTGGCTGTAATTGCAGCTCATTATCTGTGTTGTGATGAAGCTGGGGTGAGGATGTCCCAGGAGGTGCTGGCTGATAACAAAAATCACCTTGCATGTGAGCCCTGGGTCCCAGGCAGGCCTCCAGAGTGCATTTTTTAATGAGCTCACCCCGTGGAAAGATCCATTGTTCCCTCCACAGACAATTGCTGGCTTGTGCTGTTTGGAGCTCTCTGCTTGGGCAGAATTCTTGGCTTCTGTGGGAATTGTCCTTTTTCTTTAGTAGATACAAAAAAAAAGAAAAAAAATCCAAATACATATTTAATTATTTGTATTTTAGTGATACAAAGCTTCCACTTTGTTATGTGATGCTCGGAGCAGACTTTTGAACAAGGATGAGCAAACAACACTTGGTGTTTTTCCCACAGGGGAAGAAAATGTTTCTTAAAACTGAAATCCCTCGTCACTCATGAGTCAGGGCTGATTTGAGGAAGGAGTTGATTGGACATGAATTACGTAGATGCTACTCCAGAGTTGAAATTATCTTGGGTTACTGTGGGTATTTTTATCTGTGCAGCTGCAGGATTGAAGGCAGAACTGTGCCTACAGCTCTGCTTTCTGTAAAGAAGAATTTATAACAGAACATTTTAATCTTTTCCTTCAAATATTCAATTAGCCAGCTTTGATTTTTATCTTTTTCTGTCGCACAGACAGATTCCACCTGCAGTTTGGATTCCCTGACCACACTGACTTAGGCACCAAATCCCTTTTTTCCCCTCGTTGCATGAAGTGTGTGTGAGTTCACTGAGCACATCTGGCCCCAGATGTGAGGGTCAGGCTTGGTTCAAGGCCGTGGTTTGGGCTGTTTCTGCATGGAACCCGGGATTATTTCAGGTATCTCAAAGTGGAATTGTGCTCAAAGCTGACACAGGATTAGGTGGATCTCAGCTGTGGGGGCTCCTGGGGCTCCTCAAAGTCTGGTTTTGTACACCCTAAACCCTTTTATCCTCTTACAGCCTTGATTTTTTTATTTATTAACATATTTTTTCTTAGAAGGCACAGCACATTTATTGTGAGCTGTGAATTATCAGGTGTGTTTGAAACCTCTGGGGAGGAGCAGCCTGAAGTTGTTCCTGTTGTGCCTCTCACCCCCAGTCAGTGAGTGCCCAGATCCAGGGAATAATGGACATGGCAATCACAGATCAGCTTTGGCTGCTCTGCCCCATGTCAGGTATTATTAGCTGTGCTGAGCATCCAATCCAGCCAAATCCTGCAGCTAATCCCGTTGTTTAAAGGAAATTCTCCTGCTGCACAGTGTCAGAAGGGTTTGTTAGTGCTGCTGTGCATGTTGTGTGCTTCCTGGGTGTTTTGGTTTAACTTGAGTCGCCCTCAGGATGATTTTGTTTGCTGGAATGCCACTTGGGCTGGCCTGGGTAAAGGAAATAAATCATTTTAACAGTGGCAGCTCCAGGGAGAACGGCCCTGGCTGCTGCTGCTGTGTTGGAACTCAACAAACTGAGCACTGCTGAAGTGCAGAAGGTGAGATGGGAAGCGTTAGTCAGAGGAAAAGGATGAACAATGAGCAAGTGTTCTTTTAGCAAAACCCTTGCAAGCCTCACTGGGTGGTCTCAGTGTGGAGGACACAAAGTCTGGGAGCTGGGAGTGATGATTTTCTGCAGGAGATGTGTCTGTGCACCTGACTGATGTGCTCACAAGAGCAATCCTTCATTTAGCGCTGAAGAGATCAGAAAATCCCAATCTCTGAGCGGGTTCAGCCCGAAATGAGCTTTCCTGAGCATCCCCAGGGAGGGCTGCAGGAGGTGCTGAGCATCCTGCACTGCTGCTGGATGGATTTCCAGGGGCTGCTCCTGATGGAGCAGTTCCTGCAGCTGGGGAATGCTCTGCTGGCCCTGCCTGTGCTGCTGCAGTGGGTCCAGAGCATCCCCTGGGGTTGTCACACCTCACCTGCTGTCCCTCATGGGATGTGGCACCCAGGGGTTTCTCCTGCACCCCAGGGTTTGTCCTGTACTCCAGGGTTTGTCCTGCATCCCAGGGTTTGTCCTGCATCTCCAGGGTTTGTCCTGCATCCCAGGGTTTGTCCTGCATCTCCAGGGTTTGTCCATCATCCCAGGAGTTTGTCCTGCATCCCAGGGTTTGTCCTTCATCCCAGGAGTTTGTCCTGCATCCCAGGGTTTGTCCTTCATCCCAGGAGTTCGTCCTGCATCCTAGGGTTTGTCCTTCATCCCAGAGTTTGTCCTTCATCCCAGGGTTTGTCCTGCATCCCAGGGTCTGTCCTGCATCCCAGGGTCTGTCCTGCATCCCAGGGTCTGTCCTGCATCCCAGGGTTTGTCCTGCATCCCAGGGTCTGTCCTGCATCCCAGGGTTTGTCCTGCATCCCAGGGTCTGTCCTGCATCCCAGGGTTTGTCCTGCATCCCAGGGTCTGTCCTGCATCCCAGGGTTTGTCCTGCATCCCAGGGTCTGTCCTGCATCCCAGGGTTTGTCCTGCATCCCAGGGTCTGTCCTGCATCCCAGGGTTTGTCCTGCATCCCAGGGTCTGTCCTGCATCCCAGGGTTTGTCCTGCATCCCAGGGTCTGTCCTGCATCCCAGGGTTTGTCCTGCATCCCAGGGTCTGTCCTGCATCCCAGGGTTTGTCCTGCATCCCAGGGTCTGTCCTGCATCCCAGGGTTTGTCCTGCACCCCAGGGTTTGTGCTGCTGCTGGCTCCAGGTGTGTTGTCTTGGCTGATACACTGGGATATTGCAGGAGGGGCAGTGCTGCCCACACTGGATTTTCTGCTCTTACAAACAGAATTCCAGCTGGGAGCATCTTGCCAAGCACATCCTGAGTTCCTCAGTGTCAGAGCATCAGCCTGGGCTGCTCCTTAGAGCACCCACCTGCAGAGGCTGATGTCGAATGAAATGTGCATTAAATCCTTTGTCTTTCTCTGCCTGGGATATCCTGTTAGACACAGCCACTAACAGCTTTTATAACCCCATTATTCACCCTCTTTATAACATTTCCTCTCTGTTCTGTGTTATTCTCTGTTGCTCAGAGAAGTTATTGCCATCTTTATATTGAGTTCTTCACCTTCAGGTGCTTCTGGAGAGCTCTGTGCAGATCTGGTTATCCCTTCATGGGCCAGAATTGGCCAGGATGTTTGTTTCCCAGGAGCTGGATTTCCCTGTGTCCTCTGGGAAGCCAGAGCACCCCAGTAAAAACCCTTCTCCCTGGGGGAATCTCAACCCCACCACCAAATTCCTGCCTAACTTGCAATCCACAGGCTTCACCAAAAATGTCATTTCTCAAAAAACGTGCCCAGATGATGTCAAAGGAATGTGAAAACGCTGCTCAGCACAGATGCCCTTTTCCAGCACTGGGGTTCCTTGTGCAAGGAAAAGCATCCCATGCAGGCAGGGGAGGGAGAACAGGAAATCATGGGATGCCAGCAGTGCTCTATAGGAGCCTTTCACTGCCTGCCCACAGAGCACTTCCAGAAAAACTTGGAGCCAACATTTCCCTTGGCAGCAGCTGCTTGATTTTTATATTTTTTTTTAAAGTTAATTTAAATTATCTCCTCCTGCAGACAATCCTGACTCAATGTCCTTGGTTTCAGGCTTCTCCAAACCAGGCACACGAGGATGTGAGCAGCTAAAATCCCTGGGAATCCTTGATTCTGGGGAGGATTCTGGCAGTGCTGGGATTTGATTTATTATTTCCCCCCCCCAATAACGTGATGTTGCTAGAATTTTCCATGAGTGGGAAAGCTTGTCCTTAGATACCTTATTTTTGAAGCTGTGTGGTTGAGGGGGTTGGGAGCACACCCTGAAATAACTGACAGGAGCTGGAATATCTGAATGGAATGGGGAGGCTGCTGAGTCCCTGGGATTGGGGATATCCCTGGGGCCTGGGGAAGGCTCACTGCAGGGTTTTGGGGTCACAGTTGGCTCCCAGCATTCCTGTCCTTGCAGATAGAGCTGACCTGACCCGTTTTTCCCTGATCCAGAGCCCCTTCTGAGCCCTCTGACAAGCTGGTGAACAGATTTCCCTGTTCTCTGTGCTGGGACAGCACAATCCTGGAAGGAATTTCTTGCTCCCAAGGTGTGGGGAGGCCACAGAGCTTCCTTGCATGTGTGCCAGGGACAGACGTGCAAATTGTGGCTTCAAGATGAGAATTGTGCACACAAAACAAGCACTGAGCTGTGAAGGAGGGCAGGGGACAGAATGTGCCTGTTCTCAGGGCAAGAATTCCAGTGTTTGGGTTTCTGATTGATTTTTAATTGCTATAAATAGTGCCCTGTGTGTGTGTGTGGAAGGCTCACAGGGCTTGTGCTGTATTTAAAACATCTTTCTTAACGTGCCACTTGAATTTCCACTCGGTTTCTTTTCTCTTACCTAATTCAGCGTTGTGCCAAAGGTGTTCTCTCTCTTCTGGAGCGAGGTTTGATGGTGAATTCAGCAGGCAGAGGGACTGAGGGAGGGCTGCCACTGGGACCTGTCACTCCCTGCCTTTGGGAGGTGCAGCTTGGATTATTTCTGGAGGAACTGGAATTCTCAAGGCACTCTTCCCAAGCCTGCCTGTTCCCAATCCTCACTGAATTCAGTGCTGGGGATTCTGTGCACATCTGCTTGGAGAGGAGCCCTCTGAGTGCTCCTGGGCTGTAATTAGTGGCTGTGGCTCTAATGAAGGTCCCACAAACACAAACCCCATTTCCTTGGTGTTCCTCCCCAGTGGAAGCTCCTGGAGCTCAGGGCAGGATTTGGCTGCACTTTGTGCCTTGTGATGCCCCAGAATGAACAAGAGACTGATTCATGGCTGGTTTCCCTACAGAAACAATATAGAAAATAAATATATTGTATCACTTCTTCTCTCAAAGCCTATTTCAGTTTGAATTTTCCTTGTTTTCTCTCTTCCTGGATTATAAATCATATTGCCTCTCTCTTTTTTTTGGTTGCTCCCAAGAGCTGCATAACATTTTGAAATAATAGAATGTATATTCAGTGCTTTGGTGTTGCAAAAAACCCTTGGGATTGTATTTTGGGAGTCAGTGGCTGTGCTGGATCCTTGACTGGGCCATTTCTCTGTGAGAAATCTGCTTTCTGAAATGAATTCCTGAATGGGACTCACTGGAAAACAAGCACAGCTATCTATTATGTACTTTTAGAAGGGAAAGAATTATTAAAAAATGGCCTAAAAAGCAACCCAAAGCTGCTTGAGGTTCTCACAGCTCCACAGCCAGATAGGAAATGTTTGTGATGGGACACGTGGGCCTGGGGAAGGTGCAGTGGTTTTTAATCAGGGAGCCCAGCTCCATCAGCAGTGCCCCTCTAGGATCACTTCTGCACAGCCTTTTCCCTTCCCTCTTGGTTTTTATTGCAGCTCGTTTTTTCCTGGTGTTTCATTCTTTATCATCTGTTCCCTTTTCAAAATAATTAAGGAATGAAACATATGATTTATGGCAATTATCTTGCACATTAGAGGGGGGAAATACACAGTTTGTCTGGTTGCTTTGGTGTTTCAGTTTGCTGAGTTGATAAGCAGCCCCAATTTCCTGACACATTCATTTTTTCAAGTTGTTTCAAGAGAATCTGATGTGACACAGTGAACAAAAGACTAATCTAATTTATCATTTTTATTTTTTTTCCCTCATCTCTCTCTCATCCCTGTAATATTTCTCCTTGGCTGGCTGCATGTGTGAATGGGTTTTGTGGTGGCATTTCCATTTTGGGGTGGATATTGAGGCAGGGAACGTGTCTTCCCCTTCCTTGTGAAGCCAGAATTCAGAATAACAGCAAAGCCTCTGTGACTATGGAGCAAACCTCTCATCTCCTGCAGGGAGAGACTCGGGGCATTTTTCAGAACACGTGATCATTTTCAATAATCAGCATCCGAGCTTGCTTTGTGATAATTTTTTGTTACTGGTTGATCTGCATGAGGTGGTTAAAGAAAGCCAGGTAGGGTCTGGATTTAATGTGTGTTTTGTACTGCATAATGCTCATTATACTCGGGAAAAATGGGCAATTCCAAGGCTGTGAGGGCTGGATCATTGAGTGGAAGGAGGAGAAAGGAGCTGGTTTGGTGCTGGCAGGGCTCACTGGGGGTGTGTGGTGCTGGGGGAATTGCTGAGGTTCTGGTCCCTGCATTCAGGTGCTGATCCCATGGATCCCAAAGGAGGCAGTGCCTGCTGCTCAGGGACACAGACCTGATCCCATGGATCCCAAAGGAGGCAGTGCCTGCTGCTCAGGGACACAGATCTGATCCCATGGATCCCAAAGGAGGCAGTGCCAGCTGGGGTCCCCATGCCAGGGCTCCCTGATAATCTGTTTTTCACCATTTCCATGTTCTTACCTCACGTCCCTTTACCAGCCCCAAGCAAAGCTCAGCTGCCTGCAGAAAGCCCTTTGGTTGGTTCTGAATTCCTTTTCAAGGGGTGAGGAATGAAATGTGTGTGGAAGGAAGCTCTGCAGACAACAAATGCTGTTTATGTGCTGCTGCTTTGCACCGAGGCTGGGTCCAGCCTTAGGAAGTAGCTGAGCCCTGAAAGGAAACACTGAGGGGTTTTTTTTTTCTAATCCTGTTTTACATCGTGGCAAAATCTATTCTTGCATCTGTTGGGTTTTAAAAGTTCTGGCCCCCAGGCCTTAAAAAAAAGGGATTTAGAGGTGCCTGGTGACTGTGCTGCAGGGAAATGTTATTTTTTCATTGAGGTGCAGTGGGGTTTGGTTTCTGTGTCCATCCCCAGGGCTGAGGGACAGGATTGCTCCTGGCACTGGGCTCCTGCTCCTGCCCATAACTGCAGTGATTTGGGTGGCAGGAATCTCCAGGACTGGTGCCCTACTGGACTTGTCACCACCCTAAAGGAAATATTAAAATAAGGAGTCAGGCTGAGGCATCACAGCAGAACACAAGGCTGGGCAGTGCTCTGCTCAGGGTAAAGCAGAGTGGCAGGGGCATGGCTCAGCTTCATCATTTCAGGAATTCAGGCTAGGAGAACATTCCTGTTCCACGCTGCTTTTCCCTAAACCCAATCTCCACGCTGCTCTCAGATACTGGGTATTAGATGAGGTGATTTCCTGACTCCTCACAGAATTTGCCACTTATGAAATGATTCCATTTAGCAGATTAGTTTCTGTAACTGCATATTGCTTTTCATTAAAATTTCATGGGGCTTTTATTTAACATGCATTGGGGCCTTGTTTATGTGGGACCTGTTGAAAGCAAAGTGGATTAGGCCATTTAAGCCATGTATAATCCATTCCCTATGGACTTGTGTGTGCTCCTCCTGCCTGCTCCTCATTCCTGCCCCTGTCCATCCATCCTGCAAGGAGCAGGAGTTTGGCATTTGCTGCACAAGAAATTAGCAGTGCTTTAATTGTGTGATAACAAACCTGTTCCAGGCCTCTCCCCAGCTGAGTTCCAAATTTTTCTGGGTACTGAAAGCCTGGTTTTGGCTCTGGAATGGTGCCAGTCCTTGTTTGCAGGAGCTGGCTGCTATTTGCATGGAGATTCAAGCCTTGTTTTTGTGGATTGAGGGCAGGTGTTTATCAGTCTGGAGACTCCAGTTTGTTTAATGGTTTGCCCACTGTGTTCAGCTCAGTCAGTAAGGCAGTGCCTGGTTTATTCCTTGCCTTTTCCAAGGGTTTCTTGTGTTCATTCCCACATCCCACACAGGCCCAGGAACTCCTGGCACTGAATTTGGGGAGGATTTGGTTCATTCTGGCTTCCACACTCTTGCAGCATGGGAAGGAGCACAGAGTCCATGGAATGGAGCACAGAGTCCATGGAATGGAGCAGAATCCATGGAATGGAGCACAGAGTCCATGGAATGGAACAGATTCCATGGAATGGAGCAGAATCCATGGAATGGAGCACAGAGTCCATGGAATGGAGCACAGAATCCATGGAAGGGAACAGAATCCATGGAATGGAGCACAGAATCCATGGAATGGAGCAGAGTCCATGGAATGCAGCTGAGTCCATTGAATGGAGCAGAATCCATGGAATGGAACAGAGTCCATGGAATGGAGCAGAGTCCATGGTGCCATTCCCCAGTTCACCAGTGCCATTCCCATGGGAATTTCCATTGTGGTGCAGTGCTGTAAAATCCACTTTGAAATACCTGGGGCTGAGAGGAGACAAAAGCAGCAGGAGATGCTGCAGAAGTGCAGGATGGAGCCCTTCATGCTCATTTATCAGGTGGGATGAGGGATTTTAGCTGTTGATCCACGTCACTGGTGATGGTGGGATCTGCAGGAATGATGAAGGAGGGATCATTCCTGATTCCTGCTTTTATTTTCCTGCTCCCCCTGAATCCTTGTGGCCTCCGAGGTGCAGCAGAGCCCTTTGCAGGAGCTCTTTGCTGCTGAAATGGTGCAAACAAAACTGTTCCTCGTGTGTGCTAATAGGTTAATTGTCACTTGTAGCTCTTCTTGATTTTCGGCTTCTTTATCCTCTGAAAGGTGATAAAATAAGGCCAAAAAAATCCAGAGACATTTTCCTTTCTAAGCCTCCTTTCTCCAGGCTTCTGAAATGTATTTATGTACTGGGCTCCCTCCTAACAAAGGCCTCTTTGAGGGTCCTGTGGTCGTCTAACATTCCCTCCTTTCACATGAAATTAAGGGCTGTGATTTACTGCAGTGACCTGAGTGCTCTCATTTACAGCCAGCCTGGCTTTTTCTTTTTTTTGTTTTCCTTTTTCCCCCCTTTTTTTCCTCTTTTTATCTTTATTTCTTTTTCTTTTTCCTCTTTTTCCCCCCTTTTTTTTTGCCTTTTTTCCATTTTTCCCCCTTCTTTCTCTCTTTTTTTTTTTTTTCTTTTTTTCTTTTTTCCCCCTTTTCCCCCTTTTTTTTTCTTTTATTTTTTTTGAGGGTAGAATATTTTCCATGCCTCCCCTGGGTGCTTTAGTTCTGCAAACCCCCTGTGAGCTGGGCTGGTGTCACACAGCTCCCAGTGTTTGTGCTGGACTCCCTGGGCTGGGTGTTGGTTTTTATCCCCTGGATTTTCATCCAATGAAAAAAAGAGCACAGATTTATTTATTTTCAATGCAGATTTCTTTTAGATTTTCTTAGGTGCTGCTGGAGGGGCACGGAGTGGGGAGGTCTGGGGACACTCTGGCCCAACTTGCTGCTCAGCATTCTTAGGAAATCAGGATTTTTCATCCCCAAATTGAGGCTGTTTGAGCTGCATTCCCATTCCCCAAAGCTGTTCCCCTGGCAGAGATTTTCAGGGCTGCTTCAGACCTTGTATCCCCCCAGACAAGGACCACGGCTCCATCCTTCCCCTGGAGCATTTTTGGGGTGCACCTGCTGTCCCTTGCATCTCTGGAATTTTGGACAGATCCTGGTGGAAGTTAAAGCACATTCAGATTTTTCTCTTTGCAGCCAGCATTTCTTTTATAAAATCCCAGGTATTTTCAGGGTGTTTCATGTTGTTTAAATCAAGGGGGCCGTGTGATTCTCTTTCCTGAAGACAACCCCACAAAAGCTCATTATTTTTGTAAGGACACTGGGTTAGCACAGAGGAAACCCTGCAATGCAGATGGTGCCCAAAAGCACCAGGCACAGCACAAGATTTGGCTTGTTCTCTAAGACTCTTTAAAGAAAACACATCTTGGATCCTGTTGGGCTCCTTGCAGAAAAATCTGATTTCCTAGGTGGATTTGGCAGCAGGTTTGTAGGGTATCACAATCTGGGGCTTCTTCCACCCCTGCTGCCACCTCCTCCTCTCGCTGCACTTCTCCCAGAATTGTTTCTGTGGGAAGCCCAGGAGCCTTTCTCACTTGAAATATTCTAGTCCTTGTTGTGAGGAGGGTGAGGCTGTCAGGGCTGCCCCCTGGGCATTGGAGTTTCCTTTTTTTTCCTCCTGTTTTTTTCCTTTCCTTCTGTGGGATCTGCTTTTTCCCTGGCAGGTGGTGGAGGAGGAAGGCTGGGCTCACCCAGTCCCCAGCGAGAATTGACAGAGATTGCATTAAACCCTGGGTTAATTGGTGCCTGTCTGCCCTGCTCAGCCTGGCTGTGAGGAATTCCATGGGTGCCTCTCCCAGGAGCTGTTTTACTGTTTTATTTATTCTAATTAAATAGAAATTCAGCTCGGGACAAGGACTTGCACAAGAAGGAAAGTGCTGCCTGGAAGAAAAAGAAAAAAAAAAAAAAAAAAAANNNNACAAACCAAAAAAAAAAAAAAAAAAAAAAAAAAAAAAGGCCAAAACTGGGATGGGGCAAAAGGAATTGATTCTTTTATCTGTGATTTGAGTTTTTGTTGGATGCAGCTCCCAGCCCGGGGTGTGCCATTGCTTTGCTGATGTTTTACCCACCTTTAGCCAGATGAGCTCTCCAATAAAAGATGAAAATTCAGGTTTTTTTGCCGAGTCTCAGTGTGAAACGTGGTGTGGTAGGTCAGGACAGAGGCAGCACAGGGGGCTGCTGAAAATGTCCCTCTGCCCTGCTCCTGTTTATTATGCCTGGCATGCAGCACAAACTGCCTGAAAAGTGCTGGAATTACCCCTGGCAGTGAAATCCTTCTGCTCGCTGTGCTCTGGGGCGCTTGCCTTTGTTTGAAGAAGTTTTTCCACTCCACTTTTCAGCACGGTGCTCCCTTGGATGTGGCACTGCAGTGGCGTTGCTCTGTCATCTCCTGTCTCCTTTTCTTCCTCTCATTTTTATCTGTCCTTGTGTGTCTTGTCCTTCACTCCGGCAGAAACAAAACGCCCTTTGTGGCTGTAAACCCGGCGTGCCAAATACTCGGGATAACTGTAGCACTGCACGAGCCAATGTAAAACATAAAAGCGGCAGTAAATTCCTTTTAATGCCATCCTATAACAACAAGAATTCCCATTTTAATAACTGGGGCAGGGGAAGGGCTGACCTCGTTGTTGGATGCAAGCATTAACTTGCTTGGCTGGGTTCAGAGATGCCGTGTTTGACTCGGCAGCCATTCGGTGTTAATGATGCTGCCTTCATTAACATCCCAGTGAGAGCGCCCTGCTCCTCTGCCTGGGGCAGATTGTGCCCTTACCTGGGTGCCTGCTTGAATCCCGGCTGGAATTGGGCTGTTTTATTGCCTTTGTTGTGCCTGGGGAAGGGAAGGGAGCACGGGGCTCTGCTGGGGCTGCACTTTGCTCTCCCACTCTGCCCCACGCACAGCTGGGTAAATCATTTGGTGTCCTTTTATCAGTACTTAATACAATATTAATCACAGAAGGTTCTGTGCAGGTTTTGTGACATCATTTCGTTTCAATTTCCTGGGTTTTCCTCCTCTGTGCTTCTGTCCCCGTGGCAGGACCTTCATCCTTGGGGGTCTCCCAGTGAGTGGCATCTGCAGGAAGGTTGGGCACCCTGATGGATGCTGAGTGAGAAGTGGAAAATAACCCAAAAAGGGCCGGGGAAGGGATTTCCCTTTCTGTGTGTGCAGTCCATTTGAGGACCTGTAGGATTGGGAGCTGGCAGTCTGCAAACCAGGGGTGAAAATCGTGGGATTGATGAAGGATTTGGGCTGGGAGGGACCCTAAAGCCCACCCAGTGCCCCCCCTACCCTGGGCAGGGACACCTTCCCCTATCCCAGGCTGCTCCAAGCCCTGTCCAGCCTGGCCTTGGCCATTCCAGGGATGCTTTTTTTTGAATGTTCTCCCTGTGGGCACAGAAAAGCAAAGGCTTCAAACCCAAACCCACCCCTTGGTAATGAGGAGTTAGTGACCAAGTCGAGTTTGTTTGGAAGAACTGGGGTAATTTTGCTGTCAGGAAATTAGAAGGCATTTTGGTGGCTTGTGGGGTGGTAGAAAGCAATGCTGGAACTCTCTGAGTGGGATCTGGAGAGCAAAGCAAGGGCCTCTCCCACATTTCTGGTCCCAGCAGGGATCAACAGGCAGATCCAGCAAGGGAGGCAGTGCTGAATTCCAGCTGGGCTGGGTTTCCCCCCATTTTTTCCTGGTATTGCAAATGTTGATCTGTTCCCAGTGTTCCACAGGAATCTGCTGTGGCATTTTTGGGGTCACCAGGCCCAAACTGAGGCCGTTTTTCAGAGAGGATTTGCTGTTGGTGCTGGCTCTGCCTCCTGCTTTGGAAATTCTTGGGTTGGGTTTTCATTTTGGACTGACCCAAGCAAACAGAAGCACTTTGGGATCAGTGGACAAGCTTTTCTTCCCCATGCAGACTCTGGGATAAGGAATGTTGATTATTTTACCTCTCTGGCCTGCATTGTGCTCGTGCTTCTTGCAGCCTGTCCAAACTGCTCTTTTCTCCTGGGGAGGGGCCACGTTCATGAGATTTCATTGTGGGATCCAGGAATACAAAAATAAACCCCTCCATGCTTCCCAGCCCCACTGTGGTCTTCATTCCAGCAGAGAAGCAGTTGTTAGTGGCAGGAGAAATCTCTGCCAGATCTGCAGAAATAGCAGTGGCAGAGCTGGGCAGCTGTGAGGGAGCTGCAGCAGGCACTGGAAAAATGAATATTGGCTCTGGGTGGTGGAGATGAAAGCAGGATATTGTATCTGGGACATTCACTCGTGCATCTCACTGCTCCCTGGGGATGTTTTAAAGTAAAGAGCAATTAATGCTGGTGATTGCAGGAGGGTTTGTGGTGGTGCAGGAGCTGTGGCCGTGCAGTGACACTTGGGTTTGTCCTTGCAGCACAGCCCCTGCATCGATCCCTGCTGTGGCTGGCTTTGGCTTTGTCATTCTGGGGACATTTTCCTCCTGCTGCTGCTCTCAGAGGACATTTCTGTCACTGCTGCTGCCTTCTCTGGCTGTTTTCTGTATTCCAGAACAGTGCTGCTGATCTTGTGCTGTCATTTCATACTCTGGAGAGGAGCAGGGGGTGTGGGAGGGGAGGAATTCAGCAGGAATCCTCAGGTGCTTTAAAGGTCTTTGCCCTCACAGATCACTGAGCATCTCCTTCCCTTCTGTTCCCTTTCAGTGAGTAGTTCTTACACCATAATTCCAATTAAAACACTGTGAGTACCAGGAAAACGTGGCAAACCTGCTGACATGAGATAGCCCCGCTGTTAACATCAGTCAAACACATCAGTGCCAAAGTCATCTCGAGATTTTGGGACTTGTAACCCTTAGCAAAAGTCATCCCTGAGTTGGAAGGGACTCAGGATGATCCCCAAATCCAGCTCCTGACCCTGCAGGACACCCAGCAGTCCCACCCTGTGCCTGGGAGTGGTGATGTTGCCATAATTCAGGAAATCCATGTAGAATTCAGGAAAGGCCCTGTACACAAGGCAGCTGTAGGAGATGTAAATCCTCAGGCCTCGTGGAGCCCTCCCAGCCATTGGCAAGCAGGGGTCAGGTGCAGTCTGTCCCTGGATATTCATTATCCCAGGGATTAACCTTGCCTGCTTCTATTTCCAAAGCTGCCCCAGCCCGTGGCTGCAGCCCAGGTATTGCCCCTGGCTCATCCCTGCCCTGCAGGTGCCACGGAGCTCCACTGCTGCAAAAAGCTCTTTAAACCAAGCAGCCCCTCCCCTGAAGGGCTTAGCTGCACTTCCAGGTAATCCCCAGTGACATCCCCTGGGCTGGGAGCACATCTCAATTAAAGGCTGCAGAGCAGGCACCAAAAAATCTCCAGACACGAGATAAAAGTGCTCAGTGCTGGCCATTTGTACATCCAAATTAGGAGCTGGGGGCTGGCATCCACTGCTGGCCATTTGTCCACTTAAATGAGGGTCTGGATGTTGGCATTCAGTGCTGGCCATTTGTCCACTTAAATGAGGGTCTGGGGGCTGGCATTCAGTGCTCAGTGCTGGTCATTTGTCCACTTAAATGAGAGTCTGGGGGCTGGCATTCAGTGCTCAGTGCTGGTCATTTGTCCACTTAAATGAGGGTCTGGGGGCTGAGCTTCTTTGTGGAAGCTAAAGGAGAAAAGCTTCATTAGAGCAATCCTGCCTTGGACCTTGAATTTATGCCCCAATATTCTGAAAGTCATGGTGACCACTCAATTTTATTAGCTCTATCTGGTTAATTGTAGTGCCACTAATTTTAAGCTTTATCTGTCAGCAGTTGGACCAAATGGTTCTGGTATTTCCCTCCCAGAGGAGACAGAAAAAATGGGAGTGCAGCAGAGTGCAAAGCTGGGAGAAAAGCAGAGTGCTGGATTGATGAGTGTGGCTTGCCCAGGCTGGGATTACAGATTTGTGCCTACATTTTGGTCATTCCTTTTGGTGGAGTCGCCGTGGTTTTAGCACAGATTAAAAGCCTTGATGGCTTTAATGCAGGGCAGCCTCTTGGTGGTGGCAGTGATGAGCTGTGGCTTGGGCTGTGCTCTCTGAATTTACAGCCTGCCCCCGTTATTTTCCTCCTTTTGAAGGGGTGTTCTCTGTCTGCAGCATAAATTAAACATGCTGAGCACGTGGGGCCTGAGGCCACTGCTCTGACTTCAGTCAAACCCAGAGAGACCAGAACTGAGGAGATGGAAATCAGAATATGGCATTAAAGGAATAAAGGAACCAACTCAGAGCCATATCTGTGCCCTGTGTGTTTGGCTCTGTGGGGAGATGATGAATCTCTGTGTGTGCCTTCTTTATTTTATTGGGGTTTTTTGCAGAGCTCTTTTCCAAAAGCAGTGTCACATCAAGCACCCAGCAGCAGGAGTCTGCTTCCCTTTTCCTCAGTTTTCCCTCTATCCTGTGTTTTGCTGCATGAGGAGAGGTGTGAAAATCCAGTTGTGTTTGGAGTTCACTGGGGCTTTTCTTTTGGTGCTTACATGGAGTAAATTCTTGCAAGTAGGAGTGAGTTATTCCAAGGAGCGTCTTGCTTGTAGAGACCAAGGTTCAGAGCTGAACTCCTGTCAGCTCTCTTGAATTTTGGGGCACAAATGCTCAGCTGAAACGTTCTTTGTCTGCCTTGCATAACTTATGAGTTGCAGTGATTAAATTTCTTGTGTTTGCTGGGCTGAATTCTCCCTGGGTTTCCAGGAGACTTCCCAGAGGAGCGTGGATGGAGCCTTTTCTTGGCTGCTGGCAGTCTGGGGAGTGTTTATCCTGTCAGTCACAGCTGATGCTTGAGGCCTTTGGATACCCTGGCTGGCTTCAGATCCTTTTTGTTCCTTCCTTGGCATCACCTATTCCCGAGCTTCTGGAGCTGTAAATGATGTCTAAATTGGGGTTGTGCAAACTCTTCCTGCTCTATGCACTGGGATGGCTGAATGAGGAGGGGCTCTGAGTTATTGCCTTTACCTTGGCTTTATTCTGCCAGCCAGAGAGCTGGGATAGTGCTGAGCAGCAGAGAGCAGTAAACAAGCTCAGTTCTCTCTGCCTGGAGGGGTTTTTGGTTCCTATGCTTGCTGAGCAAATAGGGCAGTGTATTAGCATGTTATTCTTCCCAGTCTTTTGCCTTCTGTTTTCATTATGATAATATTTCAGCTTTTATTCAGTGGATGCTGTTAGTGATTCTAATGGTCCTGGTGATGTTCTGGAGGTTCTCTGGCGTGGTGCTTGCAAAAGGTCTTGCAGTTACCACCCACTTGAAATGTTACCCACAAATTCCAGTGGTATTTCCAGAGGCACTGATGCTTTTAGCAAGTCCCCAAATTCCCAGAAACATTTTCATGGTCTGCCCTGTGGCCATGGGCTAAGGTGGTTTTCTCCATCAGCACGGGAGGCTGGTCTAAAAAACGATAAAAATGATAAATACTGCCACGTGCTCCTGTTCTTTCTGCTCCCTGAGCCTCCTGCTCTCCCCATGTGCCTTTATTTAGTGAAGCAGCCTCCCCGTGTTCTTAATGTCAATTAATTTATTAATGGACTTCCTTCTTCACCTCACATAGCAAGGAAGAACGAGGCTGTGTAATCTCAGTGCAAGGCAGCATTGGTAATTCCTGTTTCTCACAGAGGAGCCAGGCTAAGTCTGTGATTTTCAGCTCAGTCTGAACTATCCAGTGATGCTCAGCTACCACAGAATTCCCAGGTCCCACCAGCCATGAAAGATTAATTGACACATTAAATAAACTATTGATTTCTGACACTTTACACTTGGCAGAAGACGGCTCCAGATATGAATTTAAACTACTAAAATCTACAGTAGTCTCTCCAAAGCACTTTTGTGAGCCACAACTCAGGAGAGGCTGTAACTCTCTGAAATGCAGGGGGAATATTTGATGTTTTCCCCCTGCCAGAGGGCATGGTTGGGTGGGATATTGGGAATAAATCCTTCCCTGGGAAGGTGGAGCTGTGGCTGCCCCAGGCTGGGTTGGACAGGGCTGGGAGCAGCCTGGGATTGTGGAAGGTGGAGCTGGATGAGCTTTAGAAATCCCTTCCCTTTTAGGTGCAGAGCACCTCAAAACCACACCTGGGTGCCTTGAAGGTGGGTTCTGCACCTTCACCTGTTGTGACTCCTCAGAAACTCCCACCTGCTCCTTGAGCAGTGAGACCACAGCCCACCTCAGAGCATTTGCACCTCCTGGTGCCTCAGCAGCCACTGAGAGCAGCAGGGCTTGGCTTCTGCATGGCCTGGCCTCTCTGGGACAGAGAAAAGAGAGAAAAACTGCATTCCGTGTCTCCTCCCCTCTTCTTTTAGCTGGAATAGAAGGGAGAGGTTTATTCTCCTCCTGGGAATTCCAGTGTGAGGCTGTGATAGGGAAAGGGAGGGATTATTCTGCAGTGTGGGATGGGATGGGATGGGATGGGATGGGATGGGATGGGATGGGATGGGATGGGATGGGATGGGATGAATATGCTGGGCCTGGATGTGCCTTCCTGGAGTGAACCTGCAGTGAATGTTCCACTGGAGTTCAGCACAGAATTCCTGTGCAGCAAATACTGAATTTCAGGCTTTGCAGCTGGTTCAGCTTTAGCCACTGCTGAAAACACATCCCCTGAGCTAACCCACCATGTGAAAAGGGCTGGGGGAGAATTGTTTTCACCACTCCAGGATCAAACCTCGGGCTGGGAGTGCTGCCAGGGCTGACTGATGGGCTGAGGGGCTTGGAGCTTGCAGGGAGCGGGGATTGCTCCCTTGGAGGAAAGGCAGGAGCTGCCTGGAGCTGACAAATGCAGTCACTCTGTGCTCCCCTGAAGGATGCAGCCTGTGCTGCTCAGCACAAACTGGCTGCAGCAAGATCAGCCTTGAATCCTGAGCTTTTACAAATCCTGTTTTTCTCATCTCCTCCGGGTTCTTCCCACCTCGCAGTGTCACCCACCCGGATTTCTCTCTCAGCAGGAGGTTGTAACTTGTTTGGGTTTTAATTAAAATTGTCCATACCCTGATTTAATGGCTCCATAAAGAATCCTGGCTTACCCTGCCTCAGGTAAATGAAAATATTTGCTGTGGTAAATAGGACTATTAGTTTTATGATCCATAGCAATAAAAAGCTTTTATCAACAATGTCATCAAAAGAGGCATAAAATTGTGTTCCATGTAAAAATACTGAGATGTCTGGGAAGTTTTACTGTGATTCATAAATTTCTGTAGGAAAAGGTGTTAATAGGATCATTTTTTGGCGTGCCTTGTGGTCATTTAAAAGTTAAAAGTGCTTGTGAGCAGATCTCGTACATGGAAAGGATGAGGTCACAGCGTGGACATAATTGGAATTATTCCCCTTTCCCTGCACAGATTCCCTGCATCAGCTTGGACATGTCACTTTGTTCAGAAGCAGAATAATTCTGACTGAAATGAAGCAGAGGAGAGAGCTCTGTGCATGCCCTGCCTGTGTTTTCCTGCTGCCACGGCTGCCTGGGCCCTGATCTCAGCTGGCTGGCCAAGCACATCCTTCCCTGGCACTGGGATGGTCTCCAGGGCTCTGCAGGAGATGGATGGGTGGGTGCACGTGGATTTGGGCTGGGAGAGCCCCCCATCCCTTGGAGGGGGTGTTGGGTGAGACCCAGAGGGCAGAGAGGCTCCTCAGTGCCCAGGCTGTGCTGTCCTACAGAATAATTTGAATTGTGAGGGGTTTGGAGCCTGGTTCCCTTACAGGAGCGAGCGAATTGCCCTTCTCCCACGCCCAGCATCCACCGTGTCCCACTGGAAATGGGGATTTTCATCCCCTGGGGGTGCAGAACAGCCAGAAGGGTGGCTGGGGGCAGAGCTGAGCCCTTCCCCATCCCAGTGGGTTTGGAATTGGGGCCGGCACAGTGCAGGGCAGGGCGTGGATGCTCCCTGCGGGCAGAGCATCCCTCCCATCCCGGGTGTCTCATTCCCATTCCGGGCAGTCCTGCCCCGGAGCTGCTCTGGGCTCTCCTCTCCGGCCGTGCTGCCGCTCCCTGCCCGCCTCTCCAGGAGCTGACATTCCCAGAGGAACCAGCCATCCCCTCCTCCCCTCCTGGCAGATTTAGGGAGGGGTTGCCATGGCGACGGGGGAGGAATTGGAGCTGCAGCCCAGCTGGGATCAATCCCAGCTGCTGCCTCCTCCTCCTGAGCAGTCAGCGTATTTTTAATAAAGTGACCGTGTACAGGAGCCTTGTCTTTGTCTTGTTAAGCCTTTGTTGTGTATTAAATCCCGAGGGCTTTCACCATAATCTGCTTCTCTCACAGCCTTTACAAATCCCGCCCTTGCTCCGTGAGCCGTGCCTGTTAGATCCGGGAGATATTTCTTTCCCGACGGTTTTTATTTCTGGAATTGAGTTTAATTGGTGAATGGCTGCTAGAAATGAAGGAAATTAAAGGTGCAGCCTGTGAGAATGGAACCAAGGGTTCAGTCACAGCTGAATCCATCCCTGCTGGGCTTTGCTTGCCTTAATATTTTTGATGTTTTTTTTTGATTTTGGGTTTTCAGGTGTTGTGGTGGTGCACAGTTACCTGGGTTAGGAAATCCACAGGGATTCCTGCTCCTGGAGACACCCAAATTCCCTCCTGGGCTCCGAGTGGGGCTCAGTGCCTGGCAGGAAGAGCCCTGGACTGAGCTCAGCCCTTGGTGGCACCTGGAGGTGACCCAGGAGCTGAGGCCAAAGGGATTTCTGTCCTTATTCACCTCCAGAGCTCAAACTGGGACACTTTGGGGTCAGTGGGGGGGTGCTGGGGGCTGTAAAGGAGCAGGGGTTTGTAGGAAGGGGAGGATGTGAGGACATCCCGTTTATCTGAGGGAACAGAACCCTGGTGAATCCAGAATTGAGTGCATTTACTGTTCTGAGACATGCCTTTTGTGTGAGCATCCTGCTCGTGGTGTGCCACCTTTGGAGTTTATTTACTTTATTTACTGCCCAGGTACAGCCTCAGCCCAGCAGGGACACAGCCTCCCTGCCTATTACCAAAATCACGCCTTAATTTGAGCTCATTTCTTTTGTTGAAATGCAAAACTAATTATATTGAACTACAGATGAACAGGAAGTTGCATTAGCAAATTTGTTGGGGGCTTTTTTTGTTGTGTTTTTTTTTTTTTTTTTTTTTTTTTTNTAATCAATGGGGAATTATTCAGCATTTTTTGGGGGCTGGGGAACTTTATAAGCAGATAAAAGATACAGGGGAGGGCAGAGCTATAAAAAGTGTTATTGTGTGATTATGAAGAGGCCTTTTAATGCAGTTATTATGTGATGCTAAAAAGGCCTTTATTGCTTGAAGTTGGAAGCAGAATACAAATGGGCTCGCAGTGTCTATTAAATGAAGAGTGGAAAAAAATAGTCCCCATTTCCCTGAACTGCAGAGCGAAAATAACGATTAAACAGCGATGGAAATGAGCAGTGCTGGCTCTGTGAGTGTGATCACAGGAGCTGGGGAGTGGGCAGGGATTGCTGGCACAGCCCTTTGTTCTGGGGACCTGTTTGCCCAGGTGACAGTGGCACCAGTCCCCGTGTGAATCGAGGACAGAGCTGCAGGTGACTCATGCAGGGGGAGGCTTCCTTCTCCTGCAGCTCAGGTCCACAAGGTGCCTGCAGTTTCTGTGCCTGGAGCTGCTGGACAAACACAGCTTTTGTCCCTAATTTCATCTCCAGGGATGTGTAGGACAAAGCCTTGGAAGTGTTTGCAAGCCAGGGCTAGGGCAGCCCCACAGCCTGTCCAAAATCCTCCAGAGAACCACCAGGAGAGACTGGGAGGAAAAAAAAAGCCAGGTAGAATTTGGGCATTTCTGGTAGAGCAGAAATGTTGGGATTTCTCAGTTTTGTGTCTTTAATAACTCCCTGGGTGTGTTGGTGCCCAGGTGAGCACTGGGAGCTCCCAGTCCCAGAGGAAAAGGGAGGGAATTGGCTCTTGGGATCAGCCTCAGGACACCTGAGCATCCTGTTCCTGGGCTGAACACGCTGCAGGCTGCTCTGAAGTGTATTTGTTTGTCCTGGGGGTCACAGTTCCCGTCTGGTGCCAATTCCTGGGTTGGGAAAGTGCCTTTCTGGAGTTAGGAACAATCCCAGGAGGCTCCATCTGTGCTTCCTTCGTGCTGGGAAGGGGCTGTGCTGATGTTCAGTGAAGGAGGTGCTGCCCCTCTGCACAACCTGTGCAGAAATGCTGTTCCTTACTCCACTAATGATGGGATTTAATGGTAACTTTGCAGCTGAGGGAGCACTGACTGACTGAGGCAGAACCAGGGATGTCCTTCTTTTCTCTCCTTTTGAGAAGGTTTTCCTTCCCAGGGGTGGTTTCCAGGATTCGTTCTCTTGGAAATCCACCCAGCACTTCAGTGCACAGAAGAAGCTGAGCCCTTGGAGAAAATAAAATAAAACCAGGAAAATCTGGGAGCTGGGTGTTGCTGCCTGGGCTCAGATCTCCTGCCTGGCCCTCGTGGCTGCATTTCCAGTGAGATATTCCCTGGCTGTGTGCTTCCCTCCTGTTCTGTGCAGCTGGTGAGGCACAGGCAGCCCTAACAAGAGCTGTAAGGTAGAGCCCAGATGCTGAATTTGGGGTGATGGAGAGTTCAGTGCTTTCCACAGAGCCTTTCTTCTCCCTCCTGGCTGGAGCAGAAACCACCTGAGGATGGGATGAAAGGCATTAATAACATCCCAGCCTGTGGCCCTGCCTTCCCAGCAGGCAGCAGCTCTCAGGGCTGCATCTCCAGAGTGCAGGGTGGGGAGAAACGGGGCTGAATTCCTGGTGGATGTCAGTCAGTGCCAGCCATTCCAGCAGTGCTGAGCTGCAAGCAGGCTGGGGCTGCCCTGAAAGCCCTTCCTTGGGCTGCTGTTCCAAGCTCTTTCCATTACTCCATTACCAGGGGTGCTTTAATGGCCCTTTCTGGAATCCCTCCGTGTCACCCTGGCCAGGGCTGGAGCACTCAGCTCTGCTCCTTGCCTGGTTTTGGGGCTGTATCCCAGTGTTTTGGGCTGGATTGGCAGCATTTATCAGGACAGCCTGCTGAACTCCAGAGAGGAGAACCAGGAAGGTGCAGGGACCTTGCACTGGGATTATCCTGGCTCTGATTATTGCTTCCAGTCCTCTCCTGGAGAAAAGAGCTGTGTCAGGGTGGTTGTTGGCTAAAGGAATGTGCTCAGAAAATCCTGATATTCCTGTGCTTTCCTAATGAGGGCAGGCAGTGCTCCTTCAGCTGTGGGAGCTCCACACTTGGTGTCTGACCCCCCAATCCATATGTTTCCCCAGCTCTTTCAGGAATGTTGCCATTGGCACACAGAGCTGGGTTTTCATTTCTGAGGCAGTGCTTGTCTCTTATAACCCCAGGTGTGCTTGGCAGCTGAAATAATGCCTCTGTGGTCTGGGGGTAAAATTAGCTGCTCTGGGAGAGAGATTTTCAGATTTTCATGCACTACATGAAAACACAGAGGGTGTTTTCCAAAGCAAACCTATTTTGGCGTCCTCAAATTCAACTTGACCCGGGCTTGTTAGGCCACAAATCTGCCATGGAATTAAGCTATAGCTGGAGGAGAGCCAGAATCCAATTACATTTTCTGCCTAATGGGTTATAATTTATGCAATGAAGAAGGAGGCAGGGATGTTGGTGGGGGAAAAGGGCACTGGGACTGCGTGGATGTGCCCTGGGAGGGGCTGCTGGTAAATGGGAATGGGGAGGGCAGGGGTGCTCTCCTTCCTTTGGTGTCTAAAACCTTCCTCTCATGTTTGAAACCTTCCTCTCATGTTTGAAACCTTTCTCTTGTGTTTAAAACCTTCTTCTCTTGTTCTAAACCTTCTTTTGGTGTTTAAAACTTCCTCTGGTGTTTAAAACCAGCAGTTCAGGTCAGAAAATAGGTGCCATCCTCGACTGTAAAGTGAATAAGGGACCCATGGGCATTGTAAGGATGGCAAAGCTTTTTTAACCAGCAATTCAGATCAGAAAATAGGTGCCATCCCATTAGGGATCCATGGGCACTGTAAGGATGGCAAAGCTTTTTTTNTGTGTTTAAAACCTTCCTCTCATGTTTAGAACCTTCTTCTCTTGTTTAAAACCTTCCTCTCTTGTTCTAAACCTTGTTTTGGTGTTTAGAACTTCCTCTGGTGTTTAAAACCAGCAGTTCAGGTCAGAAAATAGGTGCCATCCTCGACTGTAAAGTGAATAAGGGACCCATGGGCATTGTAAGGATGGTTATATACTGTTTTTTTTGCTGGTGACCACAGCCCTTGTGTAACTGTGCTCCTTCCCTTCCCAGCCTCTCTCCAGGTGGACATTGTTCCAAGCCAGGGGGAGATCAGCGTTGGAGAATCCAAGTTCTTCTTATGTCAAGGTGCGTGGTGGCTGAGGGCAGCTGGGTTTGTTCAGTTCAGGGTGGGACAGGGCTGATATTTTGGTGTCAGTCAGAGCCTGTGAACAGCAGGCTGAATTTGGGATTTGATGTTGTTTTACACCACGACGACACAAGAATTTGGGATTCAGGAGGCTAAGAATTAGTTCTTTATTTAGGGATGTGTCTCCCTTATATACTGTTTTACACAGACCAATTTGATTGTGAAACAAAGGCAAAGCTCTTCAATCACATTGGTCACAGCAGAGGGACAGCAAGAAGTCCCTCCTGTGAGAAGGAATGGGTGACACAGGTACAGGTACACAAACATCCCTGCTGCTTACAGAGCTGGGGAGCAGATTTTCCTGGGAAAAGCGTTTCAGAGAGGCAGAGCCCCCCAGGCAGGGAAGCAGGGCTGCTTAGTGCCGGTGTCGGGGCCGCCCTGCCCGCTCTGAGCGCGCTCCTGTCCCCGCAGTGGCCGGGGAGGACAAGTTCAAGGACATCTCGTGGTTCTCCCCGAACGGGGAGCGCCTCAGCCCCAACCAGCAGCGCATCTCCGTGGTGCGCAACGATGACTTCTCCTCCACACTCACCATCTACAACGCCGACATCGACGACGCCGGCATCTACAAGTGCGTGGTCAGCAGCCCCGAGGGGACGGACTCCGAGGCCACCGTCAACGTCAAGATCTTCCGTAAGGGACGGGGTGTTAGCTAACAGGGAATGGGGATGGGATGGGAATGGGATGGGAATNAGGAAAGGAAAGGAAAGGAAAGGAAAGGAAAGGAAAGGAAAGGAAAGGAAAGGAAAGGAAAGGAAAGGAAAGGAAAGGAAAGGAAAGGAAAGGAAAGGAAAGGAAAGGAAAGGAAAGGAAAGGAAAGGAAAGGAAAGGAAAGGAAAGGAAAGGAAAGGAAAGGAAAGGAAAGGAAAGGAGAAAGGAAAAATGAAAAAGGAAAGGAGAAAGGAAAAAGGAAAGGAGAAAGGGAAGGAAATGGAAAAGGAAGGAATAGGAAAAGGAAGGAAAAGGTGTTAAGATGCAGCCTTCTTTCTTGGTGTGGAGGGCAGTCAGGATGAGTTGGATGGTCAGGGCATCTCCAGCACTCTCATGGCTGAAATCCTTCTGAAAGGCAACAGGGCAAGGGGTGGAAGGAGAGGATTGTGGTGCTTCTGGCAGGGGTAACAGGAGAGGAGCTGCTGTGGGTGACAGGGATTTGTAAAGCCTGTAAGCTCTGGTGTGGGGTGAGGAGGAGCCCCTCGTGTCCCGGGGGTCTGCACTGAGCCATCAGCTGCTCCAGCAGAGCCCTGCCAGCAGCTCTCCCTCCCTGCTGGGAGGCTGAGCAGCCCCAGCTCACACCTCACAGCTGAGAAAGCTGCAGTGACCTTCTCCTTTCCTTGTTTCCAGAAAAGCTGATGTTCAAGAACGCCCCCACCCCTCAGGAATTCAAGGAAGGGGACGATGCTGTGATCGTGTGTGACGTGGTCAGCTCACTGCCCCCCACCATCATCTGGAAGCACAAAGGCAGGGATGTCATCCTAAAAAAGGATGGTAAGGGCTTGGATCTTGTCTGTTCCAGGGTCAAATGTCCATCTCCCTCCCACACGGAATGCTGGTGGTCCCAAGGGCCAGGAGGAGCAGTTTGTGCTGACACAAACTGAGGGATGTGAGTTTAGTTACCCCAGGTGCTGTGGTTTGCAGGGCAGTGGGGTTCCCACTGAAATGCCCAGCAGGCTTTGGACTGGAATCAGCCAAGGAATGCTGGAAAAGAAATACAGATCAAAGAAGTGCCATCAGACAGAAAAGCTGGATGTTGTGACACCCTCCAGCCTTTAAGAGGAAAGGGGCTGAAAGCTCCTTGCAGGAACTTTTCCCTTTCTTCCCAAATGCTCCAGACTGCCATGGTGAGAGGGGCTGGCAGAGGCCCTGACTGCAGCTGAGCAGCTTTCCCACACCTGGCACACAGGGAGTGAGGCTGGAGCTCCTGGGCAGGGGGGATGAGTCCCACACTGCTGTGCCTGCAGGGATGCCATGTGAACGTGTCTGTGGAGCATTTATCAGTTCATCTCCCTGAGCCCAGCACAGCACCAGAGCAGTTGGCTGCTCTCCACTGCTGTTCCTTCCTTGGCAGAAGCAGATCCAGCTACAGCAGCATCTCCATTTCACTCTGGGGAGGGAGATTTTGTTCCAGCAAGCCCAGAGGGGGCGAGGAGAGGAGAAGCTGGAGCGAGCTCCCCTTCCTTTTGTCCTTTGCAGTGCGGTTCATCGTCCTGTCCAACAACTACCTGCAGATCCGGGGCATCAAGAAGACAGATGAGGGCACCTACAGGTGTGAGGGGAGGATCCTGGCCCGTGGGGAGATCAACTTCAAGGACATCCAGGTCATCGTCAACGGTGAGGGGCTGGGGCTGCTGGAGGTGCTGCCCCACACTCACAGCATCCTCCTCCTCTGCTGTGGCCAGTAGAAATGTCCATGGGATGCACTGAGGGTTTGCCAGGAAAATTCTGGTGTTTGCAGGGTAAAAACACCCTGAGAAACCTGAAGCTCAGAGTGAGGAGCTGAGCTTGGTGGCACCCACAAGTGGTTTTGGCCACCAGGCTGAGGGGTTTTTGTGTCTCCCCACCCACTGCCCTTTCTCCACGTGCTGATGACTTGGGACACGGCTCAGACTGACTGAGGACACCCTGCAGGTGATGGTGGCAGGGTTTGGTGCCACCCCTGTCACTGACACCCAGTGCTCACCCTGCCTTTCTCCTCCTGCAGTGCCTCCCTCGGTGCGTGCCAGGCAGAGCACCATGAATGCCACCGCCAACCTCAGCCAGTCTGTCACCCTGGCCTGTGATGCTGACGGCTTCCCCGAGCCCACTGTCACCTGGACAAAGTAAGAGGCTGTGTGCCCTGCCCTGCTGGGCCCTGCATGGGCTGGGATGAGTTGGTTTTTCTCACAAGAATGGCCTCATGATGGGGCTGAAGTCACCTTCTGTTGTGGGTTAGGCAGGGAGCACGGAGCCCACCCAGGGAGGAGAATCTGAGGGTAAAAAATCCTGTTGGTTGAGATAAGAACAGTTTAATAAAGCAAAGCAAGGCAAGGAATTCCTTCAGTGCTCCCCATCGTTCAGCCAGGTCAGCTGCGTCCCCTCCCAGCTTCCTGCATTTCCCTGTCAGGCAGTGATTCCCACTCCAGGGACGCTGTTCTTGGAGTTCTGTAGCCTTTGGTGAGGGTTAGGAGCACAAATTGACGTGGGAAAGCTGTTGGCAGCTTGGAGTGGTGCCTTGGCATGCAAGGAGCCACCTTGGGTGGGGTCACAGCTCTGGGGTGTGCCAGGAGGTGAGGGTTCAGCAGGAAAGGCTGGGAGCAGGTGTGAGGTGAGCTCTGACCCTTGGGGAGAGGAGAAGGCGCTGGTGCCTCCCAGCACAAGGAGCTGCAGGGTAAATAATGGCATGAAGCAGCCTGGGGTCCCTTGTGCCAGCACAGCCCCGTGTGCTCTGTGCCCCCAGGGACGGGGAGCCCGTGGAGGAGGTGGAGGATGAGGACAAATACAGCTTCAACTACGACGGCTCCGAGCTGGTGATCCACAGGGTGGACAAGGGCGACGAGGCCGAGTACATCTGCATTGCTGAGAACAAGGCTGGCGAGGCCGATGCCACCATCCACCTCAAGGTCTTTGGTAAGCGGCCCCCTGGCAGCCCAGCTGCCTGTGGGGACACTGGGGACACTGCTTGTCCCAGGGGGTGCCTGCTGGGGCTGTCCCCAGCTGCTGCTCTGCCACTCTGTGTGTGTGTGTGTGTGTTGGGGGGAAGCTCATCCCACTCCTCTCTGCTAAAACAGAGGTTGGTGGGATCAGACCCACAGGCTGCTGGAAATCCCTTCCAGGCTGAATCCTGATCCAGCAAAGCTGCTGTTGAAAGGGCTTTAGCATCTGAGTGGGGCTTGCTGCAGCCTGGACAGGGAGGTGAGCTCCATACCAGCGCTGTGTGGGTGACCTCAGGCTTGCAGGAGTGAATCAGGAGCTCTCCTGCCTCCCAGGAATTGCTAAGGAATATGGAATTCTCCCTGCCTTGTGTGCAGCCACCTGACAAAGCTGCTTAGCAGAGAGCTAATTTGGGGCAGGGAAAGTGGGCAGGGAGGTGGAACAGGGAGCTGTAATCCCTGGGGCTGAGCATTTGTTCTGTCTGACATGGGTCCTCTCTTAGGAGCCTCAGCTGGGAGAAGGAGCAGAGGAGGTTTTCCAGGTCTCTGCTTGTGCCAGGAGGTGCCCTGGTGAAAGTCACCCTGCTCCTTCCCCAGCTGGCAGGGAATTGTCACAGCTCTCCCCAGGGCTGCTGGTTCCAAACTCTGCTGCTGACAGAGCAGCTTCCCCCCGAGCCCCACCTGAGCAGAGGCTCCTCTTTGTCCCCCTGCTCAGCCAAACCCAAGATCACCTACGTGGAGAACAAGACAGCCATGGAGCTGGAGGATCAGATCACGCTGACCTGCGAGGCCTCGGGGGACCCCATCCCCTCCATCACCTGGAGAACCTCCACCAGGAACATCAGCAACGAGGAGAAGGTACAACCCTGCCCAAAGCCCCCCCTGGGCCCAGCACAGCCCCTCCCTGCCTGTTCCTGGCCTGGAATTGCATGGGGATGCACGAGGAGGTGCTGCTGCTGTCCCTGCACGGGGCACAGCCACGCCTGGAGCAGTGCCACGGGTGCCCCTCTGGGAAGAGCCACCTCGGCTTCCAGCAGCTGGGGAGAGCTTTGGAAATTCCTGCTGTTCTCAGCGGGGCTGGGTTCAGTTGGAGAGGCCCTAAACCCTCTTCAGAGGAGCTCCTAGAGTTGCAGGAAGCTTGTGGGAGGTGGGAGTGAGCCCCTGATCCCAGAGCTGTGCAGGGGGCAGGTGAGGGGCGCTCCCTCTCCGGGATGCGGTGGATTCAAAATGAGCCTGTTCATTCCTCCTCCCTGCTGTCCTCCTGACACTGCACATCCCTCAAGCACAAAAGCCTGGCTGCCTTTTGTGCTCACCTGTTCTGTTGATCCCATCAATACCATTTTGTTCTTAAAAGGCAAAAATAATTAGCAGTTTTTTTCTTCTTGAGAAGGAGTGCTGGTGGTGTTATTGGCGACAGCTCCTTTAATTGGATGAGGTTTTAGGGTGTGCTGCTGTACTGGAGATGTTTCATAAGGGATCAGGAGGCAGAACTGGGAGCCAGAGAATGAAGTAGGAGCCAGACAGAAGGAGGAGTGAGGAGTTGTTGCTAATTAATAATCTCCTAATAACAGGATGCTTCAGGGCTCAGCTGCCTTGGCCACGCCAGAGGTTCTGGCTCAGTGAGGAGGCAGCAGGTGACACTCTGAAAGTCTTGGAGCAACAGAGGTGTCCACTGTCACTTGTCCCCACAGCTGCTGTCCTGCACTGCAGCTCCTAAATGAGCTTTTTTAATTGCCCCCATGACGTCAGCCCCTCCCCACGTTGTTCATGTGTAACTTTATTAATCAGGGTGCCAAAGTTTTCCAGCTTCGGTTCTTTCTTAGCATCTCTTGGATCCCAGGGCTGCTGTGAATCCCTGCAATGTTCAGGGAGAGGTTTCCAGTGCCTGCAGAAGCTGCAGCCTGACTGGGGGAGCTGTTTGGGCAGGATTTGAGGTTATTTATCCACGGGTTTGTCTCTGTTAGGAGAGCCCGGGGAGGTGCCAAGGGCTCCAGTGCTGCTGGCTCTGGAGTTTGGATCACAGCCATGGGCAGAGCTTGGGCAGGGAGGAGAAAATAAAAACTCAATCAAGTGATAGAAGAGCCCCCCCTCTGCAGCCCAGTTCAACCATCAAGAGCTTTGGGGCAAAACTGCTAACTGATTTTTGCTGATTTTTGAGACTCTGCTCGATGCTCTCAGCTCGGTGATCAATGGCAAGGGCAATGCTCATACTCTGGCACTTTCAGATGGGGGAACAGCCAAGGTTTGAGGTGCTGCCGTGGGTTCATGTGCTGCCTCAAACCTTCAGGGCAAACATTATTTTATCATATCCCATGCACTTTCTGGGCTGGATTATTTTGTGTGTGTGTGTGTGTGTGTGCATTTTGGTTTGGTTTGTCTTGTACTTTTCCCATTCTCTCTCTTGTGCTCTGAGTTGAGGTGAACGTTTCAGACATCCAGAAAATCCTGAGGTCAGAATATCTCTATAAATATTCTACTACAAATTCCATTAGAATATTTAATTCTATTAAATATTCTGTTACAAATGCATTTATTCAGTTTATTCTCCACTTTCTTTCTCTGGGACAGCACAGGGAATTGGATGGTCTTTGATGCAGGACAAACAATGTTATTTTAAGAATTACCAAGGCTACTTTTGAATATTTCTGTTATCCAGATACTTGGATGCTCCTCTCTTGCTTCGTGTTGTTTGCTCTTGTAGTCATCCTTCAGTGTAGGTTTTTTAGAGGTGTAGAGATGCCAAACCCCCAAAGAAAAAGGAATTTTTAGTTCAGCTGTGTCTCCTGGCAGATTTTGGGGTGTTCCAGTGTGTGGGTGCTCAGCCACCCCTCCAAGGAGCACCTGTGGGGACATTCCTGGGTTTGTCACCCAGCGGTGGAGCTCAGCCTGTGGGGTGGGAGGGAAACCCCCTGCAGTCCTTGATCCTTTATCCAGAGCTGGATCCCACTGGGAGCTGCTCTCCCAGCGTTCCCTGGAGGGCAGAAAACACCGGGAGCATCTCCTCACCCGAGGACTCCAACAGCAGAGCAGGATCAGCTCTGATCCTGCATCCCAAACACAATTTAACCTCCCCCAGGGCTGCCCCTCCTGGCTCCCTGTTCCTCAAGCAGGAAAATGCAGAAAATTCAGCTTGGCTGAGCTGCAGGTGTGTGTCACCCTGTGAGAGGTGAGCTCCATCACTGCACTGTCCCACAGCCCAGCCCAGCCCAGCCCTCCTCTCCTGCTCTGGGTTGCTGCTCCTGCCCAGCAGCCTCTCTCAGCTCTGTGCTGATGGCAGACAAAGCACATGGGTGAAGTTTTAGTAACTGAGGAATCTGAAGGTGCAGGAGGCTTTGGATTCTCCCTCATTCCCTGTGTGGTGCTGGGTGGGGCTGCTCTGTCTCTGCCTTGGTCAGGAGGAGTTAGTCAGGAATTCTCTGGGATGGGGAGTGTGGCTCTGCCTCTTTCCCCACCCGCCCCAGGGCAGAGAAACAGCAGACTCAGAGGGGTTGGGAATTTTTCCTTCTTCATCTTGGGGTTGACACCAAGGGATGAAAAGTGTCCCCAGAGCTGCCACTACAGAGAGCAGTGAGCAGGAGTGGCAGCTCACAGGGGAGGGCCCTGGACATGAAAAGGGATTATTCTGGATTCTTGGGCTGCCTGCTCATCTTTCCAGCAGCCTGTGGCACAGCAGGATAGATCCACCTGGAAATGCCCAGGTCTTGGAAGTGTCCCAACCCCTGCAGGGGCTGGTGAGCTGCACCTCAGGCTCCAGTCACAAGCCACCCATGTGCTGTCCCCAGAGGCAGTGCCAGCCGAGGCTGTGTGTCCCATCTGTCAGTATTTCAGTCTCACACTGTTCCCTGGAAGCCCCCTGGCAGCAGTGCTCTGTTTTTGGTTCTCATTCCCTGAGCCTCCATCTCCATCCCTGTCACTCGTGTGTGCTGTGACATCCCCACAATGCCACCGTGCCTCACAGCCAGCAGTGCCATCCTCCTCTCATCTTAGCAGGTGATTTTTGACTCCTGAGCTGAAGGGGATCAACTGAAATAACAGGCCAGGAGATACCTGAGATGTAAATTATAGGGGGAAATGAATTGCAGCAGCTTGGCTCTTTGTGAAGCACAGGGAACGTGGCCCATGCTGCTGGTGGCTTTCTCTGAGAGGGAAATTTGCCTTAATGTGAGGTTTGGGCACATTTCACTGCCCTGGGGCTGTCCCCAGCCTGCCCTGAGCACAGGGAGCTGCAGCTGGGGCATCCTGGGCAGCTCCAGGGCTGCTCCTGGCACAGCCTGCATGGAACCAGGGCTCCAAATGCATGATGAGCACATTAATCAGTGTTAATTAATCGGTGTGGGGTGGCAGACAGAGCAGGGGCAGAGCAGCAGCCCTGTGCTCTGTGATTCAGGGAGCAGAGTCACTTCCTGAGCACCAGGTGTGTAGGAAAGGTGAGCTGTGACCAAGGAAACAGTCACTGATGTGTAATAAGCACATTATTACACTGATGTGTAGCAAGTCTTGAGGTGCCATCAGCCTCTGTTTAGTCATTTAAAGACCAATTTAGAGGCTGTGAAATGGTGAATGCCAACCTAAAGTGATGAGCAAGGGAAGCTGTGATCCCCCTCCACAGCTTGGAGCCTGCATGTGCACACAGCTCAACGTGCTGCAAACACACTGGTGCCTGAAAGCAACCTTTGATAAACTTTTATTGCTTTTTTTCTGTTGTTCTTGTTGTGTTCTATATCTGTTCTCTCCAGGCTTCGTGGACCCGGCCCGAGAAACAAGAGGTATAAGATTACCAGACCTTTAGCAAACTCCTTAGGTTGTTGGTTTTTGGTTTCTCTTCTAAGCATCACAGATTAACAAATCTCTAGTGCAGTAACCAACTAAACCAGCTTTAATCTGCCCCAGTTAAATATGTACAAGAAGCAGCTTCTAGAGGTAGAAATTGCTTGGCATGCAGTGATGCATTTTTTGGATGAGCAAAGTAGCTGGGTTGGGAGTGAGGAACTCTGCTTGTCACTTAAAAACTAAAGAAATTAAAATTACAAGCAAATGTGAAACGCTGCTTTCACCATTTTTTTTTTTCTCTATGCTGCCAGTGTGAATCATCCTCTCTGCCAGAGAGGGGAGAATTAACACCAACCTGTATTTTGGGAAAGTCATTTTTCCCCAAGGAAGCCTCCTCTGCTCCAGCCAACTCACCTATTTGCTCATGGCACTCCTTCAGTTTGACCTTCTCTTTTTAAAGGACAACTGCATCATGTTCCATTTCCAAGTCAATGCAGAGAAACCTTTCACCAGGGGCATTTCTGCAGAAAATGCTCCAGATTGCTCCATTAATTTTATTTGTCTTTGATCTGCAAGGGTCAGCGAGGGGGAGGTGGGATAATGCAGTGGCTGGGGTCGGTGCAAATGGGGTTTGATTTCATTTCACATTCAGTGCTGTGCTTTAATAATGATAATAATAATAACAACAATAATAATAATAATGATAATGCAGCTGATTTGTAGCACTCTCGCTTCAAAATGGACCAGAAGGAAAGTTCCCAAGCAAATAACAGGGGTCAGGTGGAGAACAAAACGAGCTGTCAGAACTGGGTGACTTGGATTTGTATTTTTAGGATCAACTTTGTGGAGGCTCTGATTTTTTAAATTACTTTTAAGCCACCTTCAATGCCAGAGACTGAACAAAGTGAAGCTGTAACTTGAGCACCACCCAGCTGTGTTTTCCTGGGGGGCTGAGGAGATCCTGCCCATTCTTCCTTCAGAATAATCTCTTGGGTCGTGGCAGGTGGAGGCATCAGATTCTCAGAGCGCTTTGCATTGAAGAATTTGGAATTTGAGGAGTTGCATCTCTCCAGGAGTGACAGGAATTCCTGTCACAGCTGTCCCCTCCCTGCCCCCAGTGTTTCCTCTGTGCTCTCTCTCCCCAGCTTTTGATTAATATGAGCACTAATACTATTAAGTTTGCTGTCTCTAAGTTTCTTACTGCCTCTGTGTCTTAAAATACCCCAGTGGGGTGCAGGATCTCTCTCTAAAATTGCTTTTAAATTGCTCTGAAGTTGCCTGGGGGCTTTTAGCAGTGGATTCCAGCAGCAGGATGAAGGTCAGGGAATGTTTGGCATTAAGTATTTCACTTTTACTGAAGGAATTTCGGGTGAGGAGGTGCAGTCAGGCCTGGCAGCATCTCTGGGTGCCCTCAGACTGGTGATGCCCCTCTGGTAACTGGGAATGGGTGCAGCCTTGGGAATATTCAGGGCTGCAGTTAAATACAAATATCAAACACTGCAGAGAGCAAGGAGAGAGCCCTGATCTCCCTTCAGTGGGATTCCTGCCTGGAGTCAGGATTTTTGGGGGGTTTGTGAGGATGTGGGAAGTGGGTGAGGAGGAGACTGTGCAGAATAATTCCTGGATGCTTGTTTGGGAAAGGCCTGAAAGCTCCAGAAGGTGCAGGGAAGGGGGATAAATGCATTTTATTTGTCTCTGCTCTCCTCCTCTGGCCCTGGGCTGTTGAGCTCTTGCCCAGCTGTGATCACAGTGGCTGTGCCTCAGGGCATGGCCAGAATTTGGGGAAAAGCACCTGCTGTAGCTCAGGATAAATTGGAATAATTGGCAATACAGGGAACATCCTGCTCTGTTCTGAGGAGTGATTCACTGCCCGTGCCCTGAGCTGCTCTCCCCAGCACTAGGAAGCATTTTGTTAGCTCAGATCCTTGCAATCAGGGAGATTTGAGGAAAAGGGTTACAGATGTCAACATCTGGCTGCCAAATTCCTGCCTGTCCTGTCTCCAACAGCCAGAGCACCTGAGGGGCTGCAGCAGGGAGAGAGGAACCTGTGATGTCCTTTCTTGTGTAGGCGTTTTCCTCCTTCTTAAAATGCTTTTCCTGATCTCTCTTTTTTCTTCCCTTATGCCTTTTTGCATTAAAAACCAGAGCTTCATCTTCAGAGTCAGCTGCATGGCTCATGAAATCATCACTGGCCACGATTTCCTGGCACTCCTTTGTGTTGGATCTTGAGGAAGTCAAGGGGAGAAAGGCAGGAGACATTTGGGTGTAAAATTGTCTTTTCTGTGCTGATCCTACACTGGTATTTGGTCCCTTACACTCTTCTGGAGAGGTCTCAGAGACAAGTATTGAGAATATTTTTCCCAAATCTGCAGTCCTGGCACCCAGGGATCCTGCTGGAAGTGAGCTGGGGTTTGGAGGGAAATCAGAGTCAGGAGGAGAGCAGTGCAGGCAGCCGGGGGAGTGAGGCAAAAGCAGATTTTGGTTGTGTGATACTGCAGTGGTTTCATGTGAGGCTCTAGGAAAGGATGCCCACAGCACCATGGAGTGACTGTTCCCAGCAGGAGAGGGATGGATTGGAGCTCATGGCACTGGCCAGGGATTGCAGGAGAGGAGAGGAGAGGAGAGGAGAGGAGAGGAGAG
>WEIU01023440.1:337304-355756 GCA_013389925.1 Aegithalos caudatus
GAGAAGAGAAGAGAAGAGAAGAGAAGAGAAGAGAAGAGGAGAGGAGAGGAGAGGAGAGGAGAGGAGAGGAGAGGAGAGGAGAAAAACACACATAGTTTTATGTGTCATCAAAAGATACTACTGTTGTGCATTTGAAACTGGCCTGGTGCCCATGAACCGATACTGGAGCTAGCTGAGGTGACAAAATTCATTTATTTGTAGAAACTTTGTGAGTCTCAGGGCCTGGGGCTTTATCTCAGCACAGAGAGAGGCCCCAGGCCCAGGGGTCTGACACCTGAGATCCCAGAGATGTTTTTTGTGCACTTGGCTGTTGGAAATCCTCAGGGTTTCACTCATTTATCAGCACTTGTCCTGTACCTTCCAAGGAAACAGATGCTCCTGGAGAGTGGCAGGATGCAGCAGCAGGCACAGCCGTGAGGGTGCCAGATCCACTCCCTTGTGTTTGTGCTGGAAAATCTGCAGTGAGAGGAGGGAGTTGGTGCTTCAGAGCTTCCAGGCTGAGGCAGAAGCAGCAGGAGGGAGAAAGGAGTCCATGGCTTTGTGTTTTCATGGATTGGGGAAGCTCTGGTGACAAATTGGAGAGGAAAACCACGTGGGCTGGGGTGGCTGGGTGGGTGCAGTCCCTTGGCAATCCCCTTGGATTTTGCATCCCTTGTCTTTCTCTGTCAGGGGCATCCCCACACTCCCTTGTGTGTGGGAAATGGTTCTGGAATTTTCTTGAGACAGGGCTGTCTCTGGAGGTTTTCTTGCCCTTTTCACTGCACTTTGCTCTCTTCATGTGCCACATTCAGGTGAAAGTTCTGAGCCTCCTTTTTGCCTGGTTCAGCTCTGAGCTCTGGATCTGTCCTTCCTTACCCATTCCAGGGACACTGAGACAAACCCAGTGTTGCTGAGAGGACAGGAAGGGCTGGATTCCCTGACTGGAAGCTGTTGGGGAGGTTTCCTTGTTTTTTTCCCTTTGCATGCTGGCAAAACTTTTTAACCAGAGCTGTATCTGTGCAGTTCCCATTCTGGGGAGAAGCTTGCCTCTATTCTCAGACATGCACCAGTTGATACTTTGGTCCTTCTTTTCTCATTTTCCCCTTCCCCTGAGTGCTCTGAGCCACTGCAGTGGGCCCTGTGTGACACAGGGAACCTCTGGAGTTGCCTCTGGAGCTCTCACCTGGCCTCAGGTGAGGGGATGCCCCCAGGAGTGCAGGTTGGAGTGAGGTGGAGCTGGTGCCTGTGGGTTTGTTGCCTTCTGTAGAGCTGAGATGATGCTCAGGGGATGCAGTTCCGTGTTCTGACTCAGATGTTTATTAATTACCTACATCTGTCTCACACACCATGAGCTCTGCTGCAAAGAGAAAAAAGGGGGGTGTCTCTAACTCTTGCCAAGGTCTTCTAAGAACAATCAGACCAATTTACAAATGACCCCTAGATTATTTTTGCTTTTAACCCAATAACCAAACACCCGAGGTCCTCAATGCAGACTGCTTCACCCAATCACAAAAACCACCCAAACCCATGAAAGAGGAAAGGTGAAGAGGAACTTGGACAATGCCCTAAATCCTGCATATTGCTTTATGTGTATGTTGGACATGAAAATAATGAGCTTGACTCCAGTTAGAAGAAAGATCAGAAGGTTTTATTTACAGTTTTCTGCAGCCCTTTTATAACATGCTGTGCTGAAGAACCATATAATTGGTCAGTAAAGACTTCTCTTCATTGGTTAAATAACAAAAGCAACACCTGGAAGAGTAATGGCTGTGAGAGCCCAGAAATACTATGAAAACCAAACTATTTACAGGAACCATCCTTGAGAGAGGGATTTTTCCCAAAGCAAGAGAATCAGCAGTCTGAGAGGCTGAAAACCTCCCAGCCTCAGAAAATCAGGCTATAATACACATTACTACACCCTAAGACCTTAAACTCTGAGTTTTGCCCCCTGTGATATCACACCCTCCTATTCAAACCCCACACCCACAGTCCCAGTGCCACCACACAATTCCAGAAGCCCGTTCCGGGTGAAACGCAGACTTTGCCTGGGGGTCTGTGCCGGTTATCCCCGACAGCCGGGAATGCGGAGTGCCCGGGGCTCCAGCGGGGGATGCTGAGTGCCCGGGGCTCCAGCGGGGAATGCCAGGGCTCCAGCGGGGAATGCCGGGGCTCCAGCGGGGGATGCCGGGGCTCCAGCAGGGGATGCTGNCCAGCGGGGGATGCTTTGTGCCCGGGGCTCCAGCCGGGGATGCCGGGGCTCCAGCGGGGGATGCCGGGGCTCCAGCAGGGGATGCTGCGTGCCCGGGGCTCCAGCGGGGAATGCTGCGTGCCCGGGGCTCCAGCGGGGAATGCTGCGTGCCCGGGGCTCCAGCGGGGAATGCTGCGTGCCCGGGGCTCCAGCGGGGAATGCTGCGTGCCCGGGGCTCCAGCGGGGAATGCTGCGTGCCCGGGGCTCCAGCGGGGAATGCTGCGTGCCCGGGGCTCCAGCGGGGAATGCTGCGTGCCCGGGGCTCCAGCGGGGAATGCTGCGTGCCCGGGGCCCCGTCCCGGGGCTCTGACGGGGCTGTGCTCTGCCGCAGACGCTGGACGGGCGGATCGTGGTGCGCAGCCACGCGCGCGTGTCCTCGCTGACGCTCAAGGACATCCAGTACACGGACGCGGGCGAGTACGTGTGCACGGCCAGCAACACCATCGGCCAGGACTCGCAGGCCATGTACCTGGAGGTGCACTGTGAGTGTCCTGGGGGGCTGGTTTGTACCTGGAGGTGCACTGTGAGTGTCCTGGGGGGGCTGGTTTGTACCTGGAGGTGCCCTGGGTGGGGCTGGTTTGTACCTGGAGGTGCCCTGGGGGCTCTGGGTGGGGCTGGTTTGTACCTGGAGGTGCCCTGGGGGCTCTGGGTGGGGCTGGTTTGTTCCCTCGTCCCCTCCCTGTGTCCCAGGATGTGTGTGACGCTGAGGGTGAGGGTGTGGAAGCAGCTCAGGCTGATGGAAGTCTCCATCTGAGATGTTGCAGGCTGTTCCCTGGGATGCTCTTTGCACCCACTTGTTGGGCACCAAAGTTCTCCCCTAGAACAGCTTTCCTGGCGTTGTTTCCCAGCTCCATGCTGCTGTCTGCCCCTCCCACACTGCACAGGAGCAGCTGTGGGGCTGAGCAGGTTTTCTCCTCGTGCCCTTCAGCAAAAGCCATAATTCCCCACCCCCCTGGATGAGAGGACAGTTCCCATTTCCAATATTAGATTCCTGCATTAAGGTGGACTCCAGCCAAGGGATCCTTGCAGTGAGGCTGCTTTGGGAGCTTGCCTGGCTCCAATTGCCTCCCCAAATGTGTCTTTCAGATGCCCCCAAGCTCCAGGGCCCTGTGGCCGTGTACACCTGGGAAGGAAACCAAGTGAACATCACCTGTGAGGTGTTTGCCTACCCCAGTGCTGTCATCTCCTGGTTCCGGGATGGGCAGCTCCTGCCCAGCTCCAACTACAGCAACATCAAAATCTACAACACCCCCTCAGCAAGTTACCTGGAGGTGAGGAGAAGCCAGGAGGGCAAGTAATGGATGCTGAGGGAATTCAGGCTTGTCCTCTTGGCAGAAATGAAGTTGGGGTGGTGTTCCTAGCTTGTAAATTCTGAGGACATCAGGTCGTAGAAGGTAATCAGGAAATGGAAGATAATGAAAACCAGGTAACAGAAGACACAGCCCCTGCTTGCCTCTGCTTTTTGTCCACTGCAGTTCTGAACCCCATGGAGCACAAACACCTGGATTTTATTGTAGCTTCTCCCCAGCTACATTCAGCATTCCTTGGCAGAGTGAAAAGGGTTTTGTGATCCCAGCCTGAGCCTTCCTTCCCCCCACAGGTGACCCCAGACTCGGAGAATGACTTTGGGAACTACAACTGCACGGCTGTGAACCGCATCGGGCAGGAGTCCTCCGAGTTCATCCTGGTGCAGGCAGGTGAGCAGGGAGCCAGGCAGTGCCAGCAGGGGACACAGTGGCCCTGCTTGGCCACTTGGTGTTGCTGGGCAAGCAGGAGAGCGACTTCTGCCTTCAAAGAGGCAGTTCAGAGATTTCCTGCTGGGCTGGAGCTGCTCTGTTCCCTTGTTTCTCCAGGGGCTTGTTCTTTCCTGTGCTCCCAGAGCACTTTGGCAGAGCTGTGATCTTGCTCTGTGCACCCCAAACCAGCCAAACCCCCCTCAGGGCAGCTGGGATGCAGGATCTGAGCCCCAGAGCTGTGCCAGCCCCTGCAGGGGCCCCAGGGCTGCCACAGGGCAGGTTTGGGAATGGTGGAGCTCTGCATTGCAGTGCCCTGTGCAAGGGACACCGGGCACAGAGCGGCACCAGGATGCTTCTGCTGCACTGCCCTGCTTGTTTTCTTTTGGACAAGGGACTGGGAGTCTCCAGCCTCTTAGAGAGGAGACAAAACTAACCTCTGTGCACTAATGAACATCTTCAAAAGCTGCCTGAGCACTGCCAGCCCCAGCCCTACCCCTGTCCCGTGCTGTACGAACCTGCTGGGCGTTGCCAGCTGCCACGGAAGCTCCTTTGCCAGCCCCTGTGTCTCACTGCTGCTGTCCCTTGTCCCCAGACACGCCCTCCTCGCCCTCCATCGGCAGGGTGGAGCCCTATTCCAGCAGTGCCCAGGTGGAGTTCGAGGAGCCCGAGGCCACGGGCGGGGTGCCCATCCTCAGGTACAAGGCGGAGTGGAGAGCCCTGGGCGAGGGGGACTGGCACTCCAGGCTCTACGATGCCAAGGAAGGTAGGAGTGACAAAAAAAAACCCCTGCTTCCTTCCCCACCAGCACTGTAAAAACGTTGGCTTTCCTGCAGGGAAAAGCCAGGGAGGGTGGAGGGTTCGGGATGGAGGCCCCAGATCAGTTTTTAAACATTTGCTGTGAGTGATACTTGGAATTTTCAACTGGAAATGAAGATTGGGCTTTGCTGAGAGCTCTGTCTGAGCAAGGTGAAGAACCCTGTGCTTGGAATAATAGCTTTCACTTGCTGTTCCCACAGGAGGCTTTTGAACCCTCATCTGTCACCCCTTGGTCCCCCTTGGAAAATAAACTCTGCTATTCCAGCAGCAAACACGTCTTGTTGAAGTGATCTATAGCAGTGCTCGCTGCATAAAATCCATCTTGGAGTCAAATAAAGCAAAAGAGTTTTGATTAGGGGAGGGCTGTGAAAAGGAGAGCTCCACTCCAGAGCTGAACCTTCCACCACCAATCCCTTGTGGAGCTGAAATTCTTATTTTAGCTCCCCGCTGGAGTGGTGTGATCCCAGCTAGAGCCAGGTTTATTTGTCCCTTTTCTCCCTGCGTGGGGAAACCAAAGTTTGTTTCTTTCTTTCCTCGAGTCCTGAGCTTTTCTTTGCCTTCATTTCCCCCCAGCCAACGTGGAGGGCACGGTGACCATCACGGGGCTGAAGCCTGAGACCACCTATGCAGTGAGGCTGTCAGCAGTCAATGGCAAGGGCGTGGGCGAGCTCAGCCTGCCCGCAGAGTTCAAGACACAACCAGTTCGTAAGTACAGCCCAGCCTCCCTCTGCCTCCCAGCCCTGGAGTCTCTGCCATGCATGGAGCTCACCTTTTCTCTCTCACAGACCTCGCTGCACCCTCTGTTTTCTCTCTGGTTTTGGGTTGGAGTGGGGTTTGTTGGTAATTCAGGATCTTCTCTGAAGGGAGGCGGCAGGGGAGTTGTGTCACTTGCACTGTTGGTGTTTCCAGTTTAACCTTGGTGTTGCCGAAGAGAAGGGGCTGTGGAAAGGAGAATTTTCATGAGAAGAAGCAGCTGAGAAGGGATTTGGTCACAGAGACTGTGATGTCACTGTCACAAGGCTGGTTTGTTTTCCAGTTGAAGGTGTTCAGCACAGGACTGGCCTTGGGTTGTGGAAGGTGAAGGGAGGGAGGGTTGCACCTCCTGCTTTGAGCCTGTGCAGCTCCTGAGGGGATTCCGTGGATTCCTCAGGCTCCTCCCTGCTCTGCCTGGGCCATTTCCATGTTCTCTGGCCCAGCAGTGTCCTCCTGTTCCAGGAAAGAATGAAATCCCAGGGAGCTCTTCAGGGTGGGAAGGAGAGAACGAGGAAAACGATGAGTGGGCAGGGGAGGTGTGACCAAGGCAGGCAGGCAGAGCTGCTTCTCCAGTGCTCCCTTCCCTCTCCCCCTGCATCCAGCCCTGGACTGTTGTTCCCACCCTGGGCTCTCTCTCCAGACCCCTCTGCCAGGCCTGGCCACCCCGAGCATGTCTGGAGTCCCCTGAGCTGTGCCCAGCTCGACTTTGGCACCTTCTGCCCATCCCTGCTGGGCAGGGCACACCTGGGATGGTGATCCTCCAGCTCCATACTCTCTGTCTCCTCACATCTTCTATTTTTTCATTTATTTCTTCATTTATTTTTTTGTGTGTGTGTGTCTATCTCGGCCCTTTTATTTCGGTTTTGGTCTGTGTCCCACCCATGGACAAACTGCAGGCATCCCTCACCCACGTAAGTGCTCTCTGCATTTCTTTCACTCTCAGTTTGTGTTCTTAGAGTGTTCCTCTAACAGCCAGAACTTCCAGCTTTTAATTTAGTGCCTTTTTCCTCTCAGGGCCTTTAGGATTGGAGTAACTGGTAGTGCCCATTTCCTAACAACACTGACTCTGGAGTAGCCACTGTGCTCTTTTTTAGAACAGAATTAGGGTTAACTCTGTCTGTGCTCTCCAGCATGCAGTTGAAGTATTTAATGTAGTGATTATCTAATATTAATAATAATAAAAATAATAATGGTTAGCTTGTTGACTCAGAGTGGAGTAGTGGAAGGCTTCAGATTTGGGAATCCATTAAAAATGGTTCCATTTTAATGATACTGAGATAATTCAGGGAAACCAATTCAGCTAAACTGCAGATCTGGTTTAGACCAGAGCCAACCGAAATCCTCAAAATTTTGAATTTCTCCACAGTTTCGAAAGCTCAAAATTGAAGAAAACAAATCAAATTATTTTTCCTCTTCTGACTAATGATTTTTCCCACTGGACAGTCTTCCAGCACTTGTGTAGATTGTGTGATTAAATAAATAAACCTCATACTAAATTTTTTTAAAAATGGCATGTTCCCCACTTTCCCTTGCAAAATGAGTCAGGAATGTGATGGATTGGTGTAATTGTGAGTGAAATATTGAGATGGCTGCACAGCTTTGTGCCTTTCCAATCAAGACTGATCAATGGAGCTAAAAAAACCTCTTTATCCCAGTGAGCATTATTCCATTTATCAGTGCATCCCTGTGGGGAGCTGCTGTTATTCCCAAGATTACAAGGACAAGCTCACAGAAGCTGCTGTCACATTCTTTGAGACTCCTGAAGTGAAAAACAAGAGAGGATTTTTACAAAATATTTTTTATTTTGCACCCAAATTCCGAATCGCGCTTGTGCCGTTCCCCCTTAAAGATTGCACTGGAGAAAAGCTTGGATGGAGTGGAGCAGGGAGGGGAAGGGTGGCTGGACAGGCAGGGCTGCAGATTGCAGTGGGCAGGGAACCACTGGAGGCATTTCCAGGACATTGGTGAGTCTGGAATGGTTTGGAGCCCGTTAATCCCAGGAGCAATAATGGCCTGAGGCTGCTGGGGCTCAGGGTTGGAGCTCAGGCTGAGGAGTGGGGCCCTTCTCACTTGGAGATGAGGAACAGAGAGCAGGGCTGGGGATCCCCAGGGAAAATCCAGCTGAGAGGAGAGGAACAGGAACATGGAAAGCTCTGCTGCAGCCCCAGAGCTGCAGGGCCATCACCTGGCTGTGCCTCCCATGCCATGTGCAGAACATGCCAGCACTTCTGCACTGGAGGTTTTGCCTTTTTTTAATTATTATTTTCATGTGGCAATGGGCTGTCAGTCACTCTGCTCCCCAGCTGCAGGGTAAGTTGCAGTTCTTCCTCCTTTAACTCATTTTTCATTCACAAATCCATGCTGCTCTTCCAAGCTTGGGATCATCCTGGGCATTGTGTCCCCCAATTCCCTCTGCTCCTGCCCAGAGCCCCCCTCGGGTCCTGCCTGAGGAAATGGCACCACAGGAATGCCCATTTTCCATCTCTGCTGCAATTCCAATCACCTCTTTGTGGGCAGAGTCACAAGCAGGAAGGATTTGGTCCCTGCAACATGTGATTTGAAGGTCACAGAGATGTCTCAGGAACTTTGCAGCTCAGATTAACCAAAGCCACTTCTTTTCCTTGCCCTATTATTTAAAGTTTCTGTCTGAATGTAAAACCTGACACAATTTTTAATGCCTGCTGGGATAAGTCTGAAGTCATTTTGATTTATTTAATTTCCCTCAATAAGGAAAAGGAGTTTCTGTCTATCTTAGAGGGCCTCTCCATGAGGTAATTAGTGATAATTATGGATTATAGTGGCACAGTTGAGAATTCTGGAGGTTGGGGGAGTGTCTGAGTTGACCTGGGTTTGTATTTTCATTTTAACCATTTGCTGCTTTCCTTCATTTCCTTTTCCTTACAAATCTGAAGCCAAACAAGGGCAGGGGTGGGAACCCAGAAGTGTCCAGCCCTGAGGGTGTGTGTGGGGCTGGTACCAAAACCTTTTGTGTACAAACCCCCAAGCCAACAAAGCACACTAAACCCACCCCCACATCCCAGATCTCCTCATTCCCTGGCTTTTGGCAGGGTTTTGCAGGACTCCCCTCCCTTTGCTCACCTGATTTCTCTCTCTTCAGCCAGTGCTGCTGCCCCCAGCTCCCGTGTAGCAGACAGTGAGTATGGTAGGGCTGTGCTCCTGTGTGCTCTGCATGATCTCCTCACCCACTGTGGTGCATTCCTAACATCCCTGGATGTGCTCCTGCTTCCCTGAAGGTTTTTCCTCCCCAATTTCCCTCTCCCTGGAGCTGCTCTGCAGCTTCCCAGGGTTGGATTTACCCTTCTCGTGCCCCTGCCTGTTGGAGGCACGGAATTCTTCTGGTTTTAAAGGTTTTGTGGGGACTAACAGAGAAATCCCTCCCAGCTTGTGGTCTCCTGCTGGGTTCTTCCCAGGACTTTTGGAAGCAAAGACATTCCTTGTCCTTCTGCCCTGGAAGTGCTGGTGTCAGTGCTGGCACAGTCTGTGCTCTGGGGACTGCAGGCTTCTCTCCAAACTCATTTATTTCCCAGGGAGTTAACGTTTTTAGGGTTCTTAGCCCTGTTCTCCTCCTCTCTCTGTGCTCCTGGGAACAAGCAGGGACTCAGGGATTGCCCCTGGAGGCCTCCCAAATATTCCATTAATGGGCAGAAGGAGGCAAAACTGGGGGTTTGGAGCTTCAGAGCTCCTGAGGATGACCAAGCCTCAGGGCAGGCTGCCTTCCCTGTGCCCCGGGGCTGCAGGACCCCCAGCCCTCTGTGGGTGACACAGCCCTGCCCTGTGTCCCTGCTGTCACCTGGTCCCTGCAGTGCCTCACCCTGACCTCTCCATCCCTGGGTTTCCATGGCAACCCCTCCTGCTGCTGCATCCCAGAGTCCAGGGCACCCAGTGAGTCCCAGGGATCTGCCCTGGCCCTGGAGCACCCAGTGAATCCCAGGGAGCCCTGCCCTGGCCCTGGAGCACCCAGTGAATCCCAGGGATCTGCCCTGGCCCTGGAGCACCCAGAGAGTCCCAGGGATCTGCCCTGGCCCTGGAGCACCCAGTGAATCCCAGGGATCTCCCCTGGCCCTGGAGCACCCAGTGAATCCCAGGGAGCCCTGCCCTGGCCCTGGAGCACCCAGAGAGTCCCAGGGATCTGCCCTGGCCCTGGAGCACCCAGTGAATCCCAGGGATCTCCCCTGGCCCTGGAGCACCCCACAAGTGATCCTTCCCAGAAGGAATATTTTCCTTTTGCATTCCCTGTTTTAGTGTTGAAGCTGCCTTTGCAAAAGGGATTAAATAATTCTCTTGCTGCCCTGCCTTGCTCTGTGTGCTATGAACATAGGGGGATGCAGTTGCTATTAAAATTAGGCATTTTGGATGCTGGAAGAAGATGCAAATCCTGTAGGAGAGATCCCAGGGCCCTGCTTGCTGTAGAAGAGGCCTCAGACTTCCAAAAAAACTCCATATCTGTGATGGGAACTGGATTCAGACTCCTTTGATGGTTGGGTGGTCAAGGGGGAAGAAAACACTCAATGAAGATCTAGATTTACCTGGTGCATGTGTGTGCTTTGAATAACCAATGATGTCTACAAAGCCAAATGCTCTTCCTGTGATTTGCAGTAATACAAAGTGTGTTGTGGGAATGTGAGCTAACTGAGGGATTCACCTGAGGTGGGTTAGAAATGGTTTTCTGAATGGAAAACACTAAAAGCATGGAAGTGTGGGTTGATCCTGGGGGTTGGGATAGAGGGAGAATATAGCCAGTCAAAGGCATTTATAATTAACTATAATTAATAATGCATTTATGACTGGCATGTTTCATGGTCTTATATGTAAATGTCCTGTGTCTGCCAGCTGCCACAACCAGCATGTTCCTGGTGCAGGAATTTCCATTTCTAACGTGCCAAACCCCAATCCCTGATGCTCTCAGGTGCTGAAGAGACCTTTCTATTCCATCAGCCTTGGAGGATGGGCTGGGAGGGCCAGGGGCAGGGTCTGCTCATCTCCTTTATTCCTCAGCAGGCAGAAATCCCTTCTGGCTGTTGATGTGTGGGCTGGACACAGCTTCCCTCGGGGGGAAAACGTTGGGTTCATGTTTTACAGAACTGTGTGTTCTTAAAAAAATAAATACCTTCACCCAGAAAAGATCCTAAGAGCTAATTAATGATCAGCATTTTCCACAGTGTTGTTGGCGTGGGGGTTGTGTGTGGAGGAGGAGGAGGGTGCAAGTTTCCCTTTTCACCTGCACTGGAGTGGAGCAGAGCTGTGATTTGTGTGTGCACTCCATTGATGCAAACAGTGCCCACATTTGTATGCTGGGCTGTGCTGCAGCCTGTGCAAATGAGAAATTCAGCAGCAGAGAAAGGGCACTGGCACGGGGCAGATGCTCCTGCAGCTCTGCATCATTTAATTACTGCTGCTGCTGGGAATGATCTGTGCTCTCCCCTGGCCTCACCTCGGGGCTCAGTGAATGAAACCAGCAGCAATTAGGGAATGAGAGCTGCTCCGTGCTCCACAGAGGCAGGGGTGGAAACCTAATGAGGCTGCAGGCTTCTCTGCCCTGGCTTCTTGGGCTTTGGGCTCGTGTGGGAGATGTCTGCAGGCATGGAGCAGGCTTAGGAATGTCTCTCCTTGGATTTCACCCTCTGAGGTTGCTCCAGGAAATGGTTCTGTACCAGTTCTGACGTTTTTCTTGCAGCTCCCTCCACTCTGGGACCTGTTTTGCCTTGCAGTGGTTGAGCTCACTTGAAAAAGGGGATTTTTTTTCAGGTTGGACAGGGCTTGGAGCAGCCTGGCCTGGTGGGAAGTGCCCCTGCCTAGGACTGGATAATCTTTATGGTTCCTTCCAACCCAAGCCATTTCATTCTATTTCTGCTGCTAACTCTGCCCTTGATCTTTACCTGAAGCTCCTCTGATGAGGACAGGCAGCCTCTCTTGCCTGGTTTGAAATCTCAGGTTATATTGAGCTCGCTGGAGTGGGGGAAATGTTTCTTCCTGACCAGAAGACACGGATTTTCCTTCCAGGCAATCTCACAGTAACTCCTGAACCTCCCTCCTTCACAGTGCCTGCAGTTCTGTGAGCCTGTGTTTAAAGAGAATGGATTGAGAGCTTGGCTGGAACAAATGGATTTTACATTTTGTGCCATCACTTTTTTCCCCTGGTAATGGTCTGCCCTCAGTCTTGTCAGAGACAAGCACCCAAAAGATTAAGGGTTTAATTCTCCATACATCAAATTAACAGGGAACTACCAGAGCACTGTGGAGTGGCCTCATTAGGCTGAGACAGAGGCACGAGCGTGAGAAATGGGAGTTATGAGGGGATTTGGGACAGGAATTTGGGCTCAGTGCTCTGCTCCAGGCTGGCAGCTGATGCTCCCTCCTTCCCTGTCCCTGTCCTGCACTCCTGCAGCCCTGCCAGCAGCTGCTGCCTTCCCTGGGCCCGCTGCTGATGGATCCCCTGGCACCAGCCCTCGCTGTCACTGCTCCCAGCCCACTGCAGCCACAGCTCCTGGAGGGAAAAGCCCCTGGGGATGGTCACCCAGCAGGTTGTTCTCTTCTGCAGCCCCTGCTGCTGCTCAGGAGCACGTTTGTGCTGCAGGGGAGCACACAGCAGTGAGGGCTGCCAAGCTCTGCCCTCCTTTGGGCTGGGTCCGACCCTTTCTCCCCCTCTGCCCTGCAATAACAATATTCCCTTTTTCTCCCCAGCAGTTTTGTGGATTCCTCCAGCAGTCCTGGCACACACTACAATGATTTTTGTCCCTTTTGTTCCTTGTATGACTAAGCAGTGACGCAGCTGTGCCTAACACAAGGCCATAACTCAGTGCTTGCTGTGGTTTAATATTCTTATTTTCCAGGCGGTTTTACTGTCCCCTCTCCCTCAGTGTTTCTGATATATGCTGGCTAATTTAATTTTGCTCCTATTTTTATTTACTCTGTAATTCTGTTGTTGATTTTTTTTCCCTTGCCCATTGTTTACATCAGTTTTTTAATTTTTTTGTATTTTCCATGTGACCTCCTCCACTTTCCTTTCAACCAAACTCATGTGCGTGCGTATCATGTGAATTTGTCATGTGGCTTGCATGGTGCTGATGATGTCGTCCTCGCTGGTGAACAGAAGGTAAAATACTTTGTTCTGATTGGTTGCCTAGATTTTTGGGGTGAGGATTCCCCTCTGGGATCTCCAAATTCCAAAAAAAAAAAAACAAAAACCAAAAAAAACCACACACCAAAAGATTTCCTTTCCCACCGAGCCTTTTTGGAGGAGTTGCTCGTCACTGTTTGCATGGGAAGAACTCGACTTCAGGTCTCTGCTTTGAGCTGGAAAAAACTTAGAGGGAAAACAGGAAAAAAAACCAAAACAAAAATTCACCTGGCTCAGTCATTTGCTTCTTCATTCTCAGAGTCCAGCAAGGAACTGTCCTAGGAAGGTGCTAAAAACCCTCTGGGGTGAACAGCAAAGGCCAAAATCGTTTTTCCTCTCAGGGTACCAGCCACAGACTCGAGTTTGATGGGAAGTCAGGGCTGGATTCTGGGAGCAGCCTGGCTCCTGTTGCTTTAGCAGCATCTTCACCCTATAAAATACACATTTATATAGAGATATGTGCACACATCCACAGTGTGCATGTTCACTTGTACAGTGTGCAAAATAATCCTGAATTCTCTGAAATCTGATTATTTGGAGTATGTCACATTTTGATTTAAGGAGTTAATTTCTTTTTATTATGAATAAAATTAAAGCATAGCCTGAACGAGAGCTGTGTTACAAAATACTCTCTCTCTATAAAATGCTATTATAAAATCCTCTCTGTATATAAAATTCTAGATACAAGTCCTGTGGAACAGCACACACAGAGTTCCTGGTGGGGAGCCAGACCTCCCACAACTCTCATCAGAGGTGCTGCTGCACTTCTCCTGCCAGAGCCCCTCATTCCTCCCCCTGGGAGCCTGGCAGGGCTCTGACCTGAGCTCAGCTCACAGGAACTGCTGAGCCCCAGCAAATCAAGCAGCAAATGATTGACCCTGGCACGTGCTGGAGATGGAATCAGCCTCCAGCCAAGTGTGGGGTGGTGAGGAACAATTCCTGCAGCGCTGGGGTTTTCACAGCTTCACCCTGTGCACAGCCTCAGTGTGGGGAGGGAGGGAAACTCCTGCATTTCTGCTGCCCCAGCCAGAGGAGGGATTGTGAGAACCAGGGAGGAATTGGCTTTTTACAGCTCTGGAATCACCTTTTTGTCCGGGACCACCCCCAGGAAAGGATTTTCGGCCGGGGTTTGCCAGGAAAACCAAACTAACACCAGTAACCTTCCCACATGAGTGCATGCACAGCAGAGCCCTGTCCCTGCTCTCCTCCCTCTCTGCTGGAGTTCCAGGAGGATGGGGGACGTGGCTGTCTCGTTTCTGCACGTTCTGTTTGTGTTCCTCTTTGCTGCTGCTGGTGTTTGCTCCCCTCGTGTGCCCCCAGCCTTTCCCCCTCTCTGGTTTTGCCCCTCCTGGAGCCTCTCCCTGGTGTCTGTTCCCAGTCCTGGTCACTTGGTGCTCAAACATTGCAGAAATCAGCCCTTCCCTCCTGCCTCTGCTGCAGAATATCCCAGTTTTGCTCTCTGAGCTCAAGGAGGATGCAGGACCTGTCCTTGCTGCCAGCTGGGCACAGATTTAAGCTCAGTTTAAAGTGCTGGTTTTTCATGTTCTCTTTTCTCCCCACCTCAAGTTGCACCCTCTCCTGGTGCTTGTGGCACCCTCTGAAAAACCCAATAAAACCAAGAATTCCTGAAATCCAGCAGACCAGTGGCAGGACTGAATAGAAACCAAAGGGTTGGGGGGATACCCTCAGCACTGTCACTGTGTCCTGCATCCCTCCTGCACAGAGAGGATAATAATCAGACATTTGATGATTAAACAGAGGAGCTGTGGGCTCTGTGGAGCTGCTGGCTCTCACCCAGCCAGCACGTGGGCTCCCTGAAGGGTTCCCCAGCTTGGCAGGCTGTGGGCAGGGTGGGCCAGGCTGATTCCTGCCCTGTGTGCCAGGAGCTGCCCTGGCATGGAGCATCCCTGGTGCTGTTGTGCTTTGCAGCCCCACGCATGTCTGAGCATGAGCCCCTTCCCTCAGCTCCTGCTGGCCACCTTCTCTCTCCAGCTACTCACATTTTCACTCATTATAGGGTTGCTGACTCTGCTGGACTAAACCTTTCCCACTAAACTTCTTCCTCCTCTGTTTGACACACTAACCCAGTTTTCATTTTACAGCCCTGTGTCTGGATTGCATCCACCTGCTTGAGATACATGAAACAAATCCGTGTTTCTGGAGAGAAAACTCTGCTTTACCAGGGCTTGCACTGCTCCACCTGTTGGTTTTCAGCACTTTGGAGTGTTCTTTTCTTTGGAGGGAAATGTTTCTCAAAGCAGAAATGAATTTAAACTATCGGGGGGAGGAAGGAGTGAATCGGGAGCTAGAAATTAGATAATTCAAAGTGAAGAAAAGGAGGAAAAGTTTCAGCAGAGCAGGTAATTAATCATGGGAATGGCTGTGTGTAAAGTACAGCAGCATCTCTGACATTTAAAATCAAGAATAAGCATCTTTTCAAAGGATGTTCCTATTAGTCTCGGTGCTCAATCACTGGGAAAAAAATTCCAGGCTGTGTTAGATAAAAGGTCAGAGTCTGTAAGTGCAGTGTTCCCTCAGCACTAAAGATCTCTGTACTCATCACTGATTATCCCTGGGATGGGGGAGTGGGGAAGGAGCCAGGGGATGCTGCTCCTGTTGTGTCCCCCTGGGTGGCACAGCCAGCTCTGCTTCTGCCTTGTGGGACTGCCAGGACACCCTGAGTCCTGCCAGCCAGCCCCACAGACAAAAGCAGGGACTCTGGGGGGGTGTTTGTCCTCTGGGATTGAGGAAAATAATGTCATTGCTTGTTTAACTGATGTGTTCAATATGCCCAGGTGAGGAGGAAGTTCTCCTGTTCATTTGTGCCTTAAACCACACTTGTGTCACCTTTTCCTGTTCAGTGTGCACTGAGAAAGCTGTCCCAGGGTGGAATCCACATCTGGAACCTCCAGGGGGTGGGGGAGCCTTGCAGTGGGGATAAAGGCAGAGGGAAGGGTTTGAAAAAGCAAAACATGAAGTGGAATAAAGGAGTGGTGCTTCTTTACATCCATCAGAGGAGTTGCTGTGTTGTTAAACACAAATGTGTGTCCCACAGTCCTGGAGTGGGATTGATTCCCTTCTTGGGACAGTGCAACAAATGGAATTCATCTTAAATCACAGTTTCAGCCCAGGTCTTGCAGTTTTCCCATTGGTATTTCATCAAAAATTGTGCTCATATTGCTTTGAAAGGGAGGAGGGAGGGGAAAAGGCTTCAGATTCCTTCTGAAGATGAACTTCAGAAGGATGTTGGAAGAGGAGAAATGAGAAATGCCTGTGCTGTCCATGAGGAGCTGGACACAAATCCAGGGGGTGTAAATCTGGAATCACACCTTCTGTATTTGGCTTTTTAGCAGAGATGCAGGGTGGGATTGGGATCCTCCCGTGGCATGGAGGGGCTGAGGGATTGAGGAGCTGGGTAGGAAAAGCAGTTTGGGAGCTATGGTTGCAGGGATGGGGTTGTAAACCAGTGTGCCCTGCAGGAGGAAGGGACATTGCCATTTGGGCAGGGATACACTTTGGGAAATGAGTGCCTTTTTCTCCTAAAAATGGTTATTCCAGAAGAGTGAAGGGGCTTCTCTGAACTTCTCTGCAGTATCCCCTGGAGTTCCAGCAGTGCATGCTGAGTGAGGGGATGTGCTCTGGGCCTCTGTTCAGCTCTTTGCACATTGATTTCAGTGGTGCAGCAGCTCTGCAGCCCCTGGACAAGCCCAGAGTGCAGCCCTGGTCTGTGTGAGAGGCACCAGGTCCTTTCCAGGGGTGCTCTTTGCCTCCCATCCCACAGGAGCAGCCACAGAGCCCTCCTTGATGTTTGCCAGGTGCTTCACAGCAGCTCTCACAACAAAAGCGGCGAGGAATTGCCCATTCCTTGGGGATTTTCTTGGGGAGGGGGGAATCTTCTTCACTCTGACTCCATTCCAGCACAGGCAGAAATGGAAATTTGGTGTTTCAAATGCAAGAAATACTCGGGTGTGGCAAACACTTACCTGAGACACACGGTGTCCTGTGTGTCAGGGTCAGCTCATACCCTGAGCAGGGGACAATACAGTATTTTTCTGAGTTGTTACAAGCAGTTTTTCCTTGACAATGCCCTGTTTTTGCTGACAATAACCCTGAGTGCCCCGTTGTTGCAGGGGAACCCAGTGCCCCCAAGCTGGAAGGTCACATAGGAGAGGATGGCAACTCCATCAAGGTGAATGTCATCAAGCAGGACGATGGTGGCTCCCCCATCAGGCACTACCTGATCAAGTACAAGGCTGTAAGTGGGGGCTCTGGGAGGGCTGGGATGGGGGGGAAAGCTCTGACACTCACCTGGTTTGGGTTTGAGGTGCTGGGATGTGAAGGAGCTCTCTGGCAGGGCACAGGGGTACAGAATTGCAGCTTTGGCCCCCTGGGAAGAGTTCCGTGATGGGGCAGAGGGGGAGGAAAAAGTGAGGGGATTTCTTCTCAGGAGACAGGATTGTGAGCAGGGGAGAGGCTGCTCTGGCATCTCACCCTCTGCACCCAGCAGCATGTGGTGGTTTCCCTGAATCCCAGAATAGCTGGGGTTGGAGGGAGCTCTGGAGATCACCCAGGCCACAGGAACGTGTCCAGGGGGGTTTTGGGATGTCTCCAGAGAGGGAAATTTTCCATGGGTGCCTGATCCAGAGCTCTGTCACCCTCCATGGGAAGAAATTCTTCCTCATATTGGGGTGGAACTTGTTGTGTTTCAGTTTATTCTACACCACCACCTCACGTCATTGCCGTGAAATTTGCACTACTAAAAACAAGCAAAACTAAAAGGCAGACAAGCAAAAAAAGCATAACACTTGAAGGTTTTAAACAACAACATTGGAAGGTTTTGACCTGAAGGCACCCCCTGTCGAAGCACAGGGAAGGGGCATGGCCAGGACATGGGAGTTTATTCTGCACCACCTCATGTCCTTGCCATGAAATTTGCATTAGTAAAAGCAGGCAAATCACTAAAAGCAGAGAAGAAAAAAAAGAGCATAATCACAACATTGGAAGGTTTTAAACAACACTGGAAGTTTTGAAGGTGTAGACATCCCCTGTCCCACCCTGCAGAAGCACAGGGAAGGGGCATGGCCAGGACATGGGAGTTTATTCTGCACCACCTCATGTCCTTGCCATGAAATTTGCACTACTAAGGGAAGCAAATCACTAAAAGCAGACAAGAAAAAGAGCATAATCACAACACTGGAGGTTTTTAAGCAAGACTGGAAGTTTAGAAGGTGTAGACATTCCATGTCCCTCCCTGCAGAAGCACAGGGAAGGGGCATGGCCAGGACATGGGAGTTTATTCTGCACCACCTCATGTCCTTGCCATGAAATTTGCACTACTAAGGGAAGCAAATCACTAAAAGCAGACAAGAAAAAGAGCATAATCACAACACTGGAGGTTTTTAAGCAAGACTGGGGGTTCAGAAGCTGTAGACATGCCGTGTCCCTCCCTGCAGAAGCACTCCCAGGAGTGGAAGCCCGAGATCCGGCTGCCGTCGGGCAGCGACCACGTGATGCTGAAATCCCTGGACTGGAACGCTGACTACGAGGTGTACGTGGTGGCAGAGAACCAGCAGGGCAAGTCCAAGCCTGCCCACTACGCCTTCCGCACCTCTGCGCAGCCCACCGTCATCCCAGGTACTGCCCCCCGTGCCCCCAGGTACTGCCCTGTGCCCCCAGGTACTGCCCTGTGCCCCCAGGTACTGCCCTGTGCCCCCAGGTACTGCCCCGTGCCCCCCAGGTACTGCCCTGTGCCCCCAGGTACTGCCCCGTGCCCCCAGGTACT
>WEIU01023440.1:374583-388627 GCA_013389925.1 Aegithalos caudatus
CTGTCCCCCGCTGTGCCCCGGCCATGCTGCGCGACAAGGACACCGAGGCGGATTTCCAGCGCTTCCTGCGCCGCGTGGACGATGTCGGTGAGTGCCGGAGGGGCCCGGCGGGCACAGAGCGGGGACAGCGCGGGGACAGCGCGGGGACAGAGCGGGGACATCCCGGGGACAGCGCGGGGACAGAGCGGGGACAGAGGGGGTGCCCGCTGTGCCCCTCTGCGGTCCGGGTTGTTCGGTGCCTCCCCGGGAGCTCGGCTTCCAGCGTCTCTCGCTTTTATTTGGGCTCTGTGAATTTCGGTAATGCCGGCAGGAGCTGCGGGCGGCTCCTGGAAGTGACGGGAAATCCACCCTGTGGAAGTTTCTGTTTATCCAAAGTGTCCACGGCCACGCTGGATGGCGCTTGGAGCATCCTGCTGTATGGGAGGTGTCCCTGCTCATGGGACTGGGGGGGATTTAAGGTCTTTTCAACCCAAACCATTCTGGGATTCTGTGATTTTATGGTAAAAGCCATCCTGGGCAGCGGTGCCTTCAAAGCAGCAGCCACCTGAACTCTTCGTGCTTCCACGTTGAAGTCCTGTGTGTATATACATTTTACTGGGGCTTTTTCTGTATCTTTTTAGCCAATTTGCTGCAAGGCCTGAACTCCCCGGACTTGGCTGTCCAGGAAAAAGCCATTGCTGAGACAGAGAAAAGGCTCCAAGAGCAAGGAGCCAGCAGGGAAGAGGAGGAGGAAGAGGAGGAGTGCAGGACCACGGTGAACAGAACACTCATCAACACTTCTGTAAGGGCTTTTCCCTCTGAAATTAAAGCTGGGCTCAGTTCAGGCCTTGCCTCCTTTAAAGACACAAATGGAAACTTTCCAGGAGTGCCAGAATTTGTCAAACCCTTACCACCCTTTGTTTAATGTCAAACTGATGCTCCTTCTGCGTGTCAGTCTGGATGGTTCAGATGCACCCAGGCACTCCCTGATGCTCCCTGTAGCTTTGTACGACCCAGCCAAGTGTTCCTGTGCTGCTGTGGCTCTTCCCCAAAATATTTGTGCTGTGTTTCTGTTCTTGCAGGGCCCGGAGAGAGCAGAGGCAGTGGATGCAGGTAGGACAGTGCTCCTCTCAGTCTGTCACTGCTCTAAAACCACTTTTAGCAAGGATGGAGTCCATGCAAGACCTGATCCCACCCCTGCCGAGGTCCAAGCTGACTTGTTCTGGTGTCTTTAACCAGAACTCAGTCAGGTCCAGGACCACACTCAAGGTCTTGCCAGCAGGGCTGTGTTTTTCACAGTGGGAGCCTTGTCCTGTTGTGGCTCCTCATCCAAACACCTTTTATTGTGAATTTCCAAGCAAACCCCTTTGTTTGCCCCTGGAGAGGAGCTGCAGCCAGGCAGGTGTGCACATCCTCAGGGGTGCCATCATCACTGTCACTTGTCAGCCACCTTCCACTTTAATTGCTGAAACATCCCCTTAGTATTTGCTTTTATTAAGAAATCCCTCAGCAATGCCCTAGGAATTATTGGTTTTTCTCTATTTTAATAAAGTTTGCTCCTTTTTTTTCCCCCCTAAAATGCCCCCAACTGTCCTGGCTGGAAGATGGCTTCCTGGCAGCTTTGGAAAAGGATGCCAAAGAACGAGCCCAGCGGAGGAGGAGGAATGAGCAGCTGGCAAACGGTGACTGCTGGAAGCACCTCAGGCTGGTGCCTTCCAAAATGCCCTGCCAGGGGCTGGGGGAGGCCCAGCTTTGCCCCTGGGACAGGGCTGGGGATTCCACAGAGCTGCTGCATCCTGCTTTTCTCCATGATCTCCTCATGGTGCAGCTGCTTCGGGATGCAGGGAGGGAGTTGGGGCTGGGCAGAGAGCAAGGCTCAGGTTTCCCTCTAAAGAGGAATAATTGCAGTGAAAGCCTTGGGAATGGTGGCTGGGCTGGAATTCTGGGTCTGGCCCCTGTTTCCTCAGTCACACCTGGGGAATGGAAGGGGAATTGCTGTTCTCAGTGCCCTGTGCTGCTCTGCAGCCCTGAAGGAGCAGGGGAATGAAGCCTTCAGGGAAGGAGACTTTGCCCTGGCCATCCAGAGGTACTCGGAGGGGCTGGAGAGGCTGAGGGACAAGCAGGAGCTGTACACAAACAGGGCACAGGTCAGTGCCAGGGCAGGGGCCACTCGTGGCTGGGTTTTGTGTGGCTGTGCCAGGGTGAAAACCCAGAGCTTTGTTCTGTTTCACCCTCTGGGTTGTGCTGAGCCCCTTGCTCCTCCAGAACAAGTGGGGAAAAATCGTTCCAATCCCTATTTTCATTTAAATACTCTGGTATTTTTAAATTAATGCCTTTTCAGGAATCACTTCTATAACTGTAGAGTGAAATATTTGCTTTGCATTCTCTGTTTGCCTTGCATGCTCTGTGTGTGTGTGTAGAATTCTATTAAATTGATTCTAAATTAGAAAATCCAAGGAGATGGCAGACAAGTTAAGAATGGAAATTACCCTAAAAATCAATTGGCCAGGCCAATCAGCAGCCCAATTTTATTCTTTTTTAATTAGCCAGTGTTTGTACAACAGTGAGCAGAAATTGTTTGAAGGATTCTAATTCTTCTGCCTGGATTTTTTTTGGGGTTTATTTCAGGCCTACCTGAAGCTCCGTGAGTATGAGAAAGCCATCAGTGACTGTGAGTGGGCCTTAAAGGTAATTCCAGAATTGTCAAATGGAAAAGACCTCTAAAATCAACATTATTTACAGAAATCCACATCTTTGACTCAAATGAAGGGGAAAATAATCACCTTTTGGGAACCCTGCTTTCCACCCTCACCTCAAGCCTGTGTTTCTTGGGTCCCTGGGGGCAATAATTCAGCATAAAAACTTTAGACACCTCTAATAAATGGTATAAATACCCTCATCTTTGCTTTGGGCAGCTCCAATTATTAATCAGAATGCTGGAAAAAAAATACTGAAAGGCTGAAATTTTCTAAGCACGGGACTAACAATAATTCCTTTTTTAACTCAGTGCAACAAAAACTGCCTTAAAGCCTATTTCCTCATGGGGAAAGCTCACCTGGCACTGCAGCACTTCACTGAGGTAGGTTGGCTGAATTTTGGGGCCACGGGGCTGTGTTTGGGTCTGCTTTTGGTGGGTGACAGGGAGAAAGTGTCATGCCCTGCCTCAGTTTCTCTTTTCTCACTGGAACTCTGATTTTTCGCTCCTTGGGTTTCACTGGAAATTTTCCTTTTAAAATTTGCAACAGCAGGCAGATGTAGGGACTGAGAATATTTGACTTTTTTTTTGAGAGTTTTGACATCTGCATCTCCATAAATTTCACTTTTCACATTTACCGAGGGCTGTGGCCCCAAAAGCTTTTGGGATGTGACTGGGATAACGGTGATAGCAAATCCCTGTGTCCAGCTGAAGCTGGGAGCCCTCTCCTCCTCCCCTTCAGGCCAGGCAGTGCTATGAGAAGATGCTGCAGATCGACCCCCAAAAGGAAGCCCTGGTCCAAGGTAAAAATGGATATTTCCACACTGGTTTGCTGTGAAGGTGGGACAGGATTTCCCTGCCACTCCTGCTTTCCCTGTGATCTCCCAGACTGTGTGAGCGAGGCCAGGCTGGAGGAGAAGAGGCTGAGAGATGAGGAGAGAGCAGAGAGGGAAGCCCAGGCTGGGAATGCTGGATCCATGCAGGAATTGCTGCACAGGCTCAGCTGCCCTGGCCAGGACATCCTCTACTACACGGGGGGCATCAGGCTCCTGGCAGGGCTCCTGAACAGCTGTGAGTATTGCCTGCAAAAGTTGGTAATTAATTGTTGGTAATTGTTCATTCTGGGAGGTGTAACCCGGGCAGGGGAGGGCAGGGGAGCAGGTTTTAAAGGACAGAGTGAGTGTTCCTGTGTTTAAAACATAAAACTGGTGATGTTGGATAGTTCAGCGTGGCCAGGAGCTGTTTGCAGCGTTTTTTAGAGTCACTGATGTGGCTGAGTTGCTGAGAGTTCTTAGGGCTTTGGGTCTCGTTTGTTTATAAATATTTGTAGTTTTCTCTTAAAGCCCATTCAGTTACAAAGCCAGTTTTGTGTTCCAGCCTTCCTAAACAGACTTTCACTTGAAGCCAACAACACCAGGGGTGAATTAGAGCAATTTTCAGCTTCCAAACCACTCCTACATCATCCATTCTTGATTTTCCCCTTTTCACTGATGTTTTTCCCCAGGGCTGCTGCTGCAGTGACCTTTCCTTTTAGCACAGTGCAGGAAGAGCAGGACAGCCTGGCTGTCACACACCTGAGCTGTTTGTCTCTGCCTCTTCCAGGCACTGGGCAAACGTTCTTCAGGACAAACAATGGCTTCAGTATCCTCAGGAACGAGACTGTCAGAGGGTAGGAGCTCTCCAGAGGGGGATTCCAGCCCGGGGAAATGGGAATATTGTTTGCAAGAAACAGAAGCAGCTCTTGAAATGCAGATGAACCGATCAGAGGAGGATGTAATCCCAGATTTTAGCGTCTGAATGGAGGGACTTGTACCTGACTCTGACACAAACAGTGCTCCCTTAGATGCAGGGAGGAGAATTCACTGATTGCTGTTTGTGTCTGCTCCTTGGGGGCAGTTATCCTATCCCTCGTGCTGAGAGCAGCTTTGCAGAAAAATTCTGAATATACAAGAACATCTGAAGGCTCTGGCTGACCCCCTGGGGCTGGGATCAGGCACCAGGGAATATTTGGGTGTTCAGCTCTGTACTGCAGCACTGGGGCTTCTTAGGGTTCATCCATGCTTGGGTGGTGGCTGCAAACAGACCTGAGGGGTGAAGCTGAGCACATTTTCATTCCCTGGATTGTTCCCCAGGGCTTTGATCCATCCTTTGCTCTGTTCACAAGCTGATTTTTCTCACTTTTCTCCCTTTTCTCCTTCAGGGCCTTCTGTGCAGAGAGCAAAAGCCCTGCTGAGGTGGAGCTGTGCATTTCCCTTCTCCTGCTGTGGCAAGCTGCCTGTGCTGGGAATGGTAAAGGCCTGGAATCCACCCCCATCCCTGCTCATGTGTGAATTATTGTGCACATTTTTGTGGCTTTTCTGGGGTTGGGCACGGCCACCCCTCTCCCAGAGCACCTGCAGCCATCCAGACGTGGTTGTAGCCCAAGTTTTGCAGCTCAGAGGAGCTGCTGGATGCAGCCAGAATTTTGGCAGGATGAAATTTCCACTCTGTGAGAATTTCAAATCCACCCAATGAATGGGAAGTAAATTCCCTGTGATTTTTGCTGCTCTTAAGATAATACCACTTGCACAATCTTCTCTGTTTTAAGCACTTATACCTGCAAAAAGCAGAGTTTTATAGAAGAGGAGGCTGAATTATTTGAGAATTAACAATCAATGATGCTTGGGCAGGCACCTGCCCCTGTTTTTAGGTAATACCCACGTGGATGAGCAGTGGGCTGGGGTGGTAAAGTGGAAATGCAGAATATTGGAGTCTGTGCTGACTTGTGGGGTGCAGCTGATACCAAATAAAACATCCACACTGGGATAAAAGATAAATAAAATGAGGATGCCAGTGGGTGGGATTGCTGTGAGATTTCCCCTCTTTTTCCAGAGGAAAACCAGCGTGTCCTGCTGGCCCAGGCCGGGGTGGGTGCCCAGCTGGCAGAGCTGCTCTCCTCTGGCACAGCCCAGATCCAGAGGGAGACCCTGGCACTGGTTGCTCTCTACTCACACAACGAGAGGGGCAGGAGGCTGCTGCTCAGGCAGGACCTGAGCAGGTGAGAACAGCAGGAAAATCTCCTGGGAGGATGAGTGCAGAGCTGAGGAATGTCTGCTTTGGGGTAATAATGGGTGATCAGGAGAGATTGTTCCTTTTTCCTGGGGAAATGTTAAAGGAAAGGTTAAAGGAAGGAGCCACATCTCAGAGGGTGCTTTAAAAAGGCAGATTTAACTGTGGCTTGAAATACCAACAACCTAAAAAAACCCAGAATTTTGATCTTTAAATTATTAAACCAAAGCTGACACCAACTTTTGGTTGTTTTTTTATTGTTTTAACACCAGATGGCTGCAGATTTTGCTGGCATTTGTCAAGAGCACTGATGCAAGGGCTGATAGTGCCATGAACATCTTGTCTGACTTAATTGGGGAGGAAAGGTAATTTAAATCAAATCCCTCATTCATTTCTATAAAGTTGTGCTTGGAGTTGTGTGAAACAAGCCAGGGACAGGCTGCTGGCCACCTTTGCTGTGAGGTTACTGAGGTTTCTCTTGCTCTTGTCTTGCCTTTAGCTGTGGTTTTTTTTAGACTAAAACTTGTTTTTTTATCCCCCAACAGGTTCCAAAGGCAGTGTCAGGCCATGCTTTCCACAGATGTTTTACCCTTATTCACCCAGCTGCTGGTAGGGAAGATCTGACTTTGTATTTCCAGTTTATTTTTGTGTAACTCTTCTCTATGGGTGTAAGACTTGACTTTTGCAGGAAAATGTTCTTTTTTTCCAATATTTTGCCCTACACACCCCTAGTTTAATATTCAGTATGAACTCTGGCCTTGGTTGCAGATTCCCACTGATAATTTCACCTTCAGCTTTGAGTTCTGTTCTTCTTGGTGTGACTTTAATCCCCTGTCACCAACCTGTTCTGCCTTGGATGGTGATTTTTGCTTTCTAATCTGAGGGATCAGGGTGAGGAGATGACACTGAGTCCTGAGGTAAAGAATCCCTTTCCTGGGTATCCTTTACTCCAACAGCAAATTTAAAAGGTGTTGGTTTAATCAGCAAGTTTAAATTGTGCAGAAAAGTGTCCAGAGGAAGGGGGAAGATTGGCTCTGCTGCAGAGCTGGCCAGTAAAACACTCCCACTTCTCCAAAGGAGCAGCAAGACAAGAATCCCATACCTCTGATTGTTTGTGGCTCTTCTTTCTGCACATCCCTGCTGTTTGCTGCTGCCCTGGTGCTGACTGTGCCCTGCTGTGTTTGCAGGTGAGTGCCAGGCAGGTGAACCAGGCAGCCCTGGCACAGGCTGTGGCACTGCTGGGCAGCCTCTGTGCAGATGTTGGGATGAGGGCACAGCTGGCTCAGAGCAGGGAGTGCTGGCAGGCCTGCCTGCAGCTGCTGGTAAGAGACTGACTTCTGTCTGGAAAATGCTCTTTTTCTCCAGGGTTTTGTCCTATCACATCCCTAGCTGAATATCCAGTATAACATGCAGTATTCCCAGTATATAATATTCAGAATTCCTGTTTGTCTGCTCCCCTCACAGCCCTGAGCACCTTTCACTCCATTTTTTTGGGAGGGGAGGTCTCAGAGCAGCCCACCCTCAGCTGTGCCCTTTAAAAGGGGCCCCTTGCAGCTGAGGCTGTGCTGGGAACACAGAACTGCAGATTCAGGGTGGGGAGGGATCCTTGTCACACCCCAGACACCCCCAGTTTGGGGTGTGCAGCCCCAAAACACGTGGCTCTGTGTCACAAAGGTGTCCTCAGCTCATCCCAGAGCTCTGGGGAGCTGGAGCCTCCCCAGTGGCCCTGGGAGTGATTTTCCTGCCCTGCTCTCACTCAGGATGGGGACCCTGGTGCCAGCAGCCCTGGGTACCAGCAGTGTGTGTTTGCAGTGCTGGGGCTGATGATGAACCTGCTGCTTGACTCCAATGGCACCATCCAGGTAGGCAACATCTGGGGATTTAAATAAACATCGTGGTGCTGTTATTTTTAAGGGTAGTTGACAATTTAAGTAGGATGAAAAGTGAAAAAATAAATTACAGATTTTTTTTCTCCATCACCACCTTCAATATATGAACAGCTATGAGGAAAACACAGTGTAAAGTACACAGATTATCTTTCCATAGTGGTATAAATGTTTTGTTTGGAATCACTCCCCAGTTGTGCCGTGTTCTGAGGTCCTGGTTGCATTCCAAAATGATCCAAAACTCAGGATTCCAGCAGGAGGGCAGAATTCCCTAATTCCCCCAGGGTGGTGCAGAGCTGGTAACTCACTGGTGTCCCCTCACCTCCAGGGCATTGGTTTGTCCATGAGCCCATTTCTGCTGCAGCTGGAGCTGAGTTTTCCCAGAGTTTTTTCCCAGAGTTTTTCCTGAGTTTTTCCCAGAGTTTCCCATGAGTTTTCCCAGAGTTTTCCCAGTTTCCCCTGAGTTTTTCCTGAGTTTGCCCTCAGTTTCCCCTGAGTTTTCCCTGACTTTCCCCTGAGTTTTCCCTGTGTTTCCCAGGACTTTGCTGTGCCCATCAGTGGCAGGTGCCTGGCTCTGCTCAGCCACCAGGATGGAAGGATTGTCACAGTAAGTCACCAACAAAAGCTGGGTTTGGCTCTCCTGAGCTCTTCACAGCAAACTTCTGCCTTGTGCAGGAGGCTTTGAAGCCCAAAGCGTTGCTAATAGCAATAAAGAAATAATAGATCTTTGTTAGATTCTGTAATTCTGGGATTGTCTTAATTCCTGTGAATTTCTCCTTTTAGTACTTTAACGACTTCAGTCTTACTCTGCAAGAAACAAAGCAATTAAGCTGCCAGGCCCAATAAATGTTTGTTTTTGCTTCTGCCTCCTTCTCCCCTCATCCAGAGAGCCACTGGAGTGCTGAGCCGTGTCCTGCCAGCCTCTGCCTCAGCAGTGGAGGAGGTGGTGAAGGGAGGAGTGGTGAAGAAAATGCTCAAGTTCTTGAAAGTAAATCCAGCTTGCTTTCTTGCATCGTCCCCTGTGCAAATCTAACTCTCCCTGTGTTTATCCTCCTTTCCCTGGAGGATGTGTCTGCATTGTAACAGCATTCCCAGGTTTCATCTTAAGCCTGTTTTAAATTATTTTTTAAAATTCTTATTTTAATTTTTGCTGTAGAGATGTGTCCAGCATGTGTGGATTGTGCAGATCAAGTTTAGAAAATATCTGTGGCACTGGGCTCTTGTCAAGGGGAGTTGATTTGGAAAGGATTGGGCTGCAGGGATCCAGGGAATTCTGTGTGTTCATGCCTGGCAGGAATTCAGTGAGGTTTATGTGGTTCTCAGGCTGTGTTCACCCTGAGATTGATAAATGCCCTGTGGAGTTTTCATTTGATATTTGGGCTCAGGCCAATCTAACTGTGATCTAACTGTGGCATGAAAAATACCAACAACCTAAATATATATATATAATTTAGCTCTTTAATGGTGCCTGTCCCCCTGGCACCCACCTGTTGTGGGGCACAGTGGGGATGAGCTGTGACTGTTCCCTCTGCTCTGATCCAGGCTGGGGGACACCTGACATCCAGCTATGCCATAAAAACCCTTGCCATCTGCACCAAGAGCAGCAGCAGGGCTCAGGAAGAGCTGCTGAGGTGGGATAAAAGTAAGTGGAACTTCTGATTTCCAGGGCTTGGGGTTGCTGGTGCTGTCCTCCACGGGGACATTGGCCTGGCATTAAAAGCAGCTGGAGGCACTGGAATGGTTTAGGGTATTTTTAGGGTGTTTCTGATCTGTTTGCTCTGCCCTGCCTGGATTGCTTTAAACCCCAGCCCCAATCAATGCTAATGGAACTACAACACAGAATACTGAAACTTTATTTGAATGGCTGAACCTGGAACTACCACACAGAATGCTGAGATTTTATTTGAATGGCTGAACCTGGAACTAGCACACAGAATGCTGAGACTTTATTTGAATGGCTGAACCTGGAACTACCACACAGAATGCTGAGACTTTATTTGAATGGCTGAACCTGTCAGGCAGCTGTCAGTGCCTGCAGTCCAGCCTGCACCCCAAGGATTCCCTCTCATGAAAAGCCTCTCAGAGCATCCCCTCCCTTTTGTGCAGCCCAGACTCCTCTCCCTGCCAGCTGCACTTCACCCTCATTCTGTGCACCAAACCCCTGGGTATTGATGTGAGAAGTCACTAATTCTTCTTTTGTCAGCTCTGTTTGCCAGGGGAAGCCTCCCAGCTGAGAAAGCCATGGCTGTTATTTCTCCAGCCAGTGCTCAGGGATCTCTAAATGTTCAGGATGCTGTGGCTGAGATGTTGCTGCTGCTCTCAGAGCCAGAACTCTCTGCTGTCCTTAGGAGCAGCTCCCAGCTGAGCTGAGCTGCTTTGGTAGCTCTGGATGTACAGAAAGTTTGGGTTTTTTTGCTGTTCCTTTTCCCAGGAGTTCTCTCCACAGCAGCATTCCTGGTGTAAGGCATTTCAGGTGGCACCTTCAGCTCTTTGTGACAGACACCTCAGGGCAGGTGGAGCTGAGGCACGAGGAGGATCCTGGCTGCTGGAATTGCCATGAAACCCCCAAGTTTCCTAAGAAAACAGCTCCAGGCTCTCCCTGCAGCCAGCAGGGAACATCTGGAGCAGCCCTAACCAAACTTCCCCCTCCTGCCAGGGTTCCAGGTGCTGCTGAAGCTGCTGGAGTGTGGGGATGAGCTGGTGGTGGGGAATGCAGCCCTGTGCCTGAGCCAGTGCCTGCTGCAGCCCGGGGCAGCCCGGGCCCTGCTGGGCTCCAGCGTGGTGCAGCTGCTGCTCCGGGGGGCCGGGGGGGATGCCCTGAGAGCCTCGGTGCAGCACAACTCTGCCATTGCCCTGGGCAGGCTCTGTGTGGCTGAGCCCAGGTAAGCACAGACACTCCCTTTGTTATTCCCCTTTCTCATTATTGGGTGCTAATCCCTGAAAAACTGACCAGTGTGAGCCAACTAAAGCCCAAAATCTCCCTTTGTTATTCCCCTTTCTCATTATTGGGTGCTAATCCCTGAAAAACTGACCAGTGTGAGCCAACTAAAGCCCAAAATCTCCCTTTGTTATTCCCCTTTCTTGTTATTGGACACCCCTGAAAGTTTGAGCAGAGCAGTGAAAGCTTAAAACTTTAATTTTTAGTCACCCCCTGTTCCCTGTTTTCTCTCCAGGCACATTCATCAGCTGAGGAAGCTCAATGGCTTTGCCATCCTGAACTCCTCCATGAAATACATGCAGAACAGCTGAACTCCTCAGAAACCTTCCACAAGTGCCCTTCACCTCGCTTGCTGTTGAGTTTTCTTTGCTTTAATAAAATTAATTCAAAGCACATCAACTTTTCAGTGGCTTTTTTGGAGTGGTTCTGGTCCCCCACAGAAGCCAGTGAAACAGCATCAGGAGGGAGAAGTTGATTTATTATCTCAGCTCCCAGCTAAAATTCCACCTTGCATTAGGCTGTCTTTGCTTTAATTACTGACATAAATTTAATAAAAGGCCATAAATAGAGTGTAGGGTTTGTTTCCTTGGTTTTGAACACAGGAAAGAGAAGAATTTGTTACATTTCTGTGAAGAACCCTCCCTGCTGAGCTCAGTTTGACTTGAAAATGCCTTTTCAGCTCCCCTCCTGGGGGTGTCAGTTCTGTGGGGAACCTTTGTCCCTTTATCCGAGGAGCAGCTGAACCTGCTTCCCACTGGAGAGGAAGAGCTTCTCCTGGGATGGAAAACATGCAATGGATCATCTCAACTTAATAACCTGGGGGTTTGGGGTCCCACTGCCCACACAGATCCCACCTGGAGGGTTCAGGGGCTCTGACAGTGCCAGGAATTTTCCTTCCCCCTGCCCTTGGCTGTCCCAGGGAGAGGAGGGGCAGGGCTGGCCCTGGGATCTGCCAGCCCCTCTTGTGGGGATATTGAGATATGGGAGATGTTAAAGCTTGATTTATTCTTCTACAGTCTCATGGTGGGTGACAACATCACCACCAGGAACCTGTGGTCAGTGGGCACAAGAGCACAGGTTACAAGGGGTTTTAAAGGTTAATTAATCTTTAAATAATCCACTACCACGCATACTGCTTTAATTTCACACCAATGGCTAATTGGTGTGAAATATTTCATAATAATTAAACTGTGTCACTGCTGCAGCACAGCTTCTTTATCCAATCCTATAATGACACACAATCCTACAGAACTACAGCTTAAAACCACTTCTACATCTTTAAAACTTCAAGACTTTCCACTGCTTAGCTCAATGTGTTCCTGTGTAAGCTCCAAACCCACAAATTCTTGCTTGTGGTCTCTAAATTTGGAAGCCCTTCCCAAGGTCTCAGGTGGAGCCCTGCACTCTCTGCTGTACTTGGGGCAGCCTGCACGAGGTTTTGAGAGTTTTCTGTGCCTGCATTTCCCACACCCTCCCTGCTGAGCTCCCTCTGGACTCCCTGCCTCAGCCTGGGAATTGTTGTTGTTGTTGTTCCCTGGCTTTCCCAGCTGTCATTGGAGCCCTTATCTGCCCCTGCTCAGGTGTTGAGTGCCCTCAGACAGGCAGGGCAGTGCAGGATGTTCTCTGCTGTCCCTGCTCTCTGCTGTCCCTGCTCTCTGCTGTCCCTGCTCTCTCTCTGCTGTCCCCCAGCCTGTCTGCACCTTTGGCTCAGTGTTTGTGTGCCTGGTGCTGAGTGATTCCTGCTGGGTGCTGCCTGCAGGGGAATATTTGCAGGTTTTTGGGGCTTTTGGGGCTAAAAAAAAAAAAAGTGTGGCTGTGGTTGTGCCCAAGAAGCCTCTGGGCTCTCCCTGGGCTCTCAGGAGGGTTTGAGGTCTGTGCTTGTTTCACTGTGCTTTCCATTTCTGGGATCCAGGCTGATCCCTGGGGATGTTTTTATCAGCACAAACTGGCAAAAAAACCCGGAATAATGGAATAGTTCAGTAAAAAAGGACCTACAGCATCACCCAGTGCAGCTGCCTGAGCACTCCAGGGCTGAACAGAAACCAAAGTGTGTTCAGGGCACTGCACAACATCCCCTCTCCAGGAAACCTTTCCAGGGTTTGACCAATTCCTGGCTAAAAAATGCCTCCTAGTACCCAGCCTGAGCTCAGCACCTTCCATGTCCTGCTGAGAGAGAGCCAGGAGGACTCCCCTGAGCCTCCTTTTCCCCAAGGAGGACAATCCCAGAGCCCTGAGCCCTGTCCCAGCTCTGTTCCCCTCCTCTGGGTGCATCCAAGCCCCTCCACATCCTCCCCCAGCCCTCCAGGGATTGCTTTAACTCTTCCCCAGGGCTGCACAAACCCCCTCTCGTGTTCACTGCCACATTTTCCACCTTTTGGACTCAGAACCCACCTGACCACCCTCTGCTCTTTTGTTAAAAACCGATTGATTCCAATTGGTGCAGGTTTTTGGCTTTTTTTCCCTGGGACAGGTTATTGGTTGGTGTCTGCCCTAAGCTCTTATAAAGTAACCCAATCCTCTGCCCTCCAGAGCAAGCAGCAAATGCCCATTGCTGGGAGGCAGCAGTGGCTCCTCAGGGAGCTGCTTCCAGGTGGGATTTTCTTTATTGGGATGGCTCAGGAGCTGCTCCACCAGATGCAGGAAAAGTTCCCCATCCTCATCCTGCTGGCAGCAGGGCTGCTGGATTTGTCTGGTGAGTGCTCTGGGCTCAGAAATCGCTGCTTTTCTGCCTCTTCTGCTCTGTCCTGGGGGTTGTGCCACCAGCCCTGGGTGTGGGATGGAGGAGCAGCTTCTCCCTGTCTGTGCAGGTTTGGGTGGAATGTTCTCATCTGGCCCCTCATCAGGACATTGCTGTGCTGCAAGAAAACATTGTCCCTTTAGGGGAAAACCAACTAAAAATCCCATTTCCTGAGGGATTGCAGGCAGCCCTGAGGATCAGGCTGGAGCTGCTGCTGGAGGCTTGCTCAGGATCCCCTTCTGCAGGCAGCACTGACTCCTTTGGGAACTGCTGTCCCCAGATATTCCTGAGAGCCCGAGGTCAGTGCTGGGTTTGTGCTGTGCCCCAGCTCCCAGGGCTGCTGTCACCCACAGCTGGGCTCCAGCCTTGGCTTCCCCGTGCTGGGAGCACCCCTGGGAGGGCACAAACATTAACTGGGCTGTGTCCTCAGGCAGCCTGTTCTCTTCAGGAAACACAAACCCGGGAAGTGGCAAGGAATTTTCTAGCTAATCAATGATTTTCTTCTTTTTGTGAAGCTGCTAAACCCCTGCTTTGCCTTTGTCAAAAAGCACAATTTAAATGTATAACATTTAGATGTTAAGCTTTTAGATTCGTGTCTTTCCTGGATGGTGCCTAAGGAAAAAATGCTTAAAGTTTTCTGGGGAGGAAAATCCATTTTAGTCTGTGATTAGGAAGATCTGGCTCTGGAAGAGCTCCCAGCCTGTTCTTGGGCAGCCTTGGTTCCCCTCTCCCTGGGAAAGGGATCCAGGAGATCCAGGGCT
>WEIU01023440.1:393689-404528 GCA_013389925.1 Aegithalos caudatus
CCGCTCCCTGCTCGGGATGCTGCTGCTGCTGCGGCCTGCCTCGGGTTTATTTTACTGCCTTTCCTCCCTTTTCCCCCCAGCCTTGCCACGGTGAGCGACTGGTGCGGCTCCGGGCAGCACCGGGTGCGGCTGAGCCTGAGCCCCGCGGGGGACGCCCCGGACACCTGGGTGGCACTGGTGGCCCTGCAGGGCGACAGCAGCCGGGCTCTGCTCCACATCCACTCGTGCTGCGTGAGCCCCTCCGCCAGCCCCGGGCATGCCGAGGCTCAGTGCTGCCTCTTCCACAGGTGGGGATGGGGAAAATCTCCCCTCATTGAGGATTTATGGAAATAAACCGTCCTGCTCCCCCTGCCCCGGGTGCTGTCACGGGTGTGCAGCATCCCCTCCCTGCTGGGAGGAACATCCCAGTGCCGGCCAGGCTTCCCCATACCCCCATTCCAGCACCTGCAGGAGGTGTCCCACCCTCTGGAGGTGTCCCACCCTCTGGAGGTGTCCCACCCTCTGGAGGTGTCCCACCCTCTGCAGGGGAGGATTCATTACCCGGGGTTTGTGACCCACTGGGGTGTGAGATGTGTGCTCCAGGCAGCTCAGGGCTTGACTGGCACACTGCAGCAGAACCAGCCTCCCAAACACACCTCTGCTGCCCCCCTGAGCAGGGCAGGTCCAGCCTGGAACGCTGCTGGGTGGGTTTCCCTGCCTCTGGGATGAGGCTGCAGGGCTGTGGGGTGGGCTTTGCACAGAGCTGTGCCAGCTGGGATGTGGAGCTGAGTGCTGTTTGTCCCTGCCAGGCTGCCCTTGGAGTGCACACACATCCAGCTGCTGCAGGGTGGCAGCTCCAGGGCCGCCAGCTTCTCCATCCAGCTGTTCCAGATGCTGAACCACTCCGTGGCCTACCTGCACTGCCAGCTGAGGCTCTGCCTGCCAGCCCAGCCGGGCTGCCAGCAGGTACTGTCCGTGCCCACAGCCCTCAGCAGGGATTTGCTGCTTCCAGAGCCTCCACACCAGGACTTGGCTCACACCAAGGGCACCCCGTGGCCACCCAGTCCTCTGGGAAAGTCCAGGAGAGGAGCTGATGGTGTGGAATGATGGCACTGGTTGGTAATCCCTAAGAAAAGGAAATTAGGGAACCAAGATTTACACATGTGCTGGTCCAAGGGTTGTCAATTCACCTTTTGGAGGGACAACACTGAGGAGTGTTTTCCCCCTTTTGCCCCAGAGCCCCAGGCCCTGTTCAGGACAGCTCCAGGTGTTTTCCTTGTCTTTTCCAGGACTGCCTGGAGAGTGTGGAGCCCCTTCCCCAGCCCAGTGACAGGAGCAGCCATGGAAACCTGCCCAACCTGGTCTCCCTCGGGCCCATCTGGAGGACGAACAACAAGTTTCTGTACAGAGCAGTGGAAGGTGGGGCTCTCCCGGTTTTATTTCTCCTGCAGAGCTTTCTGCTCAGCTTTTCCTGCTGCAGGAAACCCAGCACATTTTTAATCACTGTCTTGATTGGATTATATCCTAACAACTCCTCACCTTTGCTTTGGTCTCCCTGAATCCCAGACATGAGGGTTAATCAGTGCCACATCCAACAGAGCTCCAGCCAGGAGACACAGCCAGATGAACCCTGTGAAGGAACTGCAGCTTTAGGAGGAGGAAAGGGGAGAAATGAGGCAGAAAGTTCTCTGTCTGTAAAGAACCGCAGCATTTTGGTGCAGAATGAGGTTGGCATAGGTCAGGAGTGTTCATAGGTGAAATACAGAAGCTGGTTAATGTTAATTAAATGCTTATAGCTATTAGGAAAGAGTGACACTGAGCTGGTAAAACATGAGAGGCTTCTCAAAACCCACTGGCACCATCCCTAGCTCCTGGTGTATCTATTTGTTTGTGCAAAGAAGATTTCTCACTGCCCAATCCCTCTCTCTGTGTGCAGGTGCTGTTCCTGCCATGCTGCTGCCCGTCCTGCTGGGATCCCTCGCTGGCTGCGCCGTCCTGGGCTCTGCTTTCATGGGGCTGTGGCTGCACCAGCGGCAGAGAGCCAAGCCCAGCCCTCATCCCCTGCCTGCAGAATTCCCTGGGCTGTGATCCCCAGCAGCTGCCCTGCTCCTGCAGCTCCCCCAGCCACCAGAGAGGCAGCTGAGTTTGCTTTGCTTCTGTAGAGCTTCTGCTGAGGCAGGGAGCAGGAGATGCCAGCTCTGCTCCGAGCCTGCCTCTCCTTCCTTCCCTCCTTTCCTTCTGCACCAGAAACTCCACACGCTGCAGGGTAGAGAGGGGATCCTTGTAGTGCTCCAGGGAGAGCAGAGCTGACAGCCCAGCACGGGCTGGGCAAGCAGAGAGGGGACCAGGGGCCACAGGAACCAGGTGAAATCCAGCCCTGTGCACTGGGGCCTGCCACCAGGGAGGAGTGCAGGGGAAATGATGGGACTGGGAGTGTGGACAGGACCCGAGAGCTCCAGAGCTGTGTCCCCTCGGCTTTACAGCTTTTCTCATCCCTGAGGAGCCAAACCCCTTCCTCCCTTCCCTTTAGTCCCATTGTTGTTGTCTCCAAGTCCCCACTGAGGGTCAGAGAACTCCAGCAGCAGACTGGGATCTGCTGGAGGGCACTGGGGAAAGGCACCCACAGCACGGGGGATACAAACAGGGGGCACACTGGGGTTTAGGGGGAGGCTGTGGGAGGGCAGAGCCCCCTCCAGCCCCACATCCCCCTGTCCCAGAGGAGCTGGGGCTGCTCCATCCTGCCCAGGAACCTTCTGCTGCTGGTGGAGACCTGAGCGACCTCGTTGGGTGTGAGCAGCAGACAGAGCAAGGAAAGGCACCTCCAGAGGGACCTGCCTGTGCTGGCATCACCAGCAGCTCTCCCTGCCCTCAGAGCTGCCACATTCCCGAGCTGCCGGCCCAGAAATGCACCTGGAAGCTGTGGGGAGGAGGAGCAGCAGCTGCTGGCGCCCTGCAGCCACGGGCTGAGTGTTCCCCGGTGCCACCCCTCCTCCTGATCTCCGTAATAAACCTGAGCATGGCCGTGTTTGTGTGGTCTGTGCCTGCCCCGGAGGGAGAGGGGTCCATGGTCCTGCTCCTCAGCTCCAAAGCCGTGTTGGAGTGGAGGGAGCAGGGATCACTCCTGGGGAGGGAACTGGCAGCAATCACGTTCTAATTGGGGTTTTTTCTCTCTAAGAGGCTGCACAGCCTGCCTGGCTTTTTCCCCTTTTTCCCCCTTCCTTTCCTTAAAAGAAGGGAGTCCACTTCCAGAGCCCCCGGTGTCAGTGCAGCAGAAGTAATTCGCTTTTCCACCTGGGTCAGGCTTCCTCCAAGGATTTCTTCAAGATTCTGCTGCTACAGAACTAAAAATCTCAGGTCAAGGCTTCTTGGCAGTGAGACAATTAACCTGCAGCAGTGCTAATTATTATTTGTATCACAGTAGCACCGAGGAGATCAGCACCACCTTGTATTTGGCACTGAGCTGCCTCCAGGGAGAGCTGAGGCATTAAAGACACAAATGCACAAGACCCACTCAGGAGTTTTTAACTCATTTTTCAGATGTGTGTGGTGCTGCTGGTGCTCCCATGGTGAGGGTTAAACTGCTCTGACCAGTCTTTGTTCCTCCAAACACCCACTGGCAGGGATTTGACAGCAGATTTTATTTTATCCCCGAGGGAACTGCTCTGGTTTACCACATTTCAGGTATTTCTGCTGAGGATTTTTTTCTCAGGCTCATGCACTCATGTGCTAGTTCTGGTTGTTTGGGGGGTTTTTCCTGTTCTTTATCTTTCTGGAGTGTTTTCCACTCCTCCATCCAGCTAATTCTGGGATGTTTTTAACTCAGTTTTCCACCTTTCTGGGGCATTTTCCACCTCTCCATCCAGCTACTTCTGGATCATTTTTTTCCTCTGTTCTTTCTGGAGTGTTTTCCACATCTCTGGTGTACAATTCTGCCTCCTGGACTTCTCTGTTCCCTTCAAGCATCCCCCAGCTCCCCTTTCCCCTCTCCCTACCCCCAGGTGAGGAATCCCACCCTCAGCACCGAGCAGTCACTGCAGGCTCTCTCTCTGCACCATTGGGGATTCTTGGAGGATTTGTCCATGCAGTGCTGAACAGGAGGGAGCAGAGCCACATTCCCAGGCTGGGAATGAGCCCTGCAGCTCCCTGCAGGCAGGGACACCGAGGGTGCAGGGACACTGGGGGTGCAGGGACACTGGGGGTACAGGGACAATGAGGGTGCAGGGACACTGAGGGTGCACAGACACTGAGGGTGCAGGGACACCGAGGGTACAGGGACACTGAGGATCCACCTCTTGGCAGATCAGCAGCTGACAGGTGGTGCCAGAATTCCCCTGGGGTGGATCCCCACCTCCCTGGGCAGGGCAGGAGCATCTCCCTGTCCCTCCCCAGCACAGAGCAGCTCCCTGGGCAGGGAAGGGCAGGGCAGGAGCAGCTCCCTGTGCCTCCCCAGCACACAGCAGCTCCCCGGGCAGGGCAGGAGCATCTCCCTGTCCCTCCCCAGCACACAGCAGCTCCCCGGGCAGGGCAGCAGGGCAGGCTCCGGCTGTGCCATGAGTGCGGAGCGGGGCCGGCCCCTGGGCAGCCTGACCGTGTTCAGCAGGGAGGATTTCGAGGATGACTGGGTCCGGGTGGCCAGCGGGGGCTTTGGCCACGTGTACCAGGTGAAGCACAGGAGGTGGAGGACGGTCTATGCGGTGAAGTGCTCCCCGTTCCTGCTGCAGGACTCCAGCGTGGACAGGTAAGCCCTGCTCTGCTCTGCTCTGCTCTGCCCAGCCCAGCTGGGTGGATTTGCGTGGATTTCGATTTGGATCCTTCCCAGGATGGGTCTGGGGGTAAAACTCTGCGGGGAAGAGCTTTCTGCTGCTTGGGAAGGTGAGGGTTGGGTACCCAAAGGTGCTCTGAGTTCTGCCCTGCCCTGTCCCTGAGCAAAGAGACACAAGGGACACAGGGAATAAAACAGGGCTGAAAGCTGGGGCTGAGTGTCTTAAACACAGATAAAAGCAGCCTGGTGGCTGCTTTGCAGCTTCCACTGGGCGTTGGGGCTGATGTGTATCAATCAAACTGAATTCAGCACCAGAATCCCCAGGTTTAAAGGTGAGGGGCAGAGGATTTATAGCTGGTTTTGCTGCCCTGCTCCTGTAGCCTCCAGACATCTCTTTCCTCTCCGTGCTGCACCTGCAGCTCCCCTCTGCTTCCTGCTCTGTGTCTCAGCTGCAGAGACTCCTCTGGTGCCCACCTTGTGTCTGGAGATGGAGCAGGGCCAGGTAATCACAAGCACTGCTGATAACACATCCAATACGGGCACAGCTGATGGAAAAACAGCAGAGCTGATGGAGTTATTTAATTGAAAATTTGATTCCTTTCAATTTGGCGGGATCCTGCCTGGATAAAAATCTCACTCTTGTGTGATTCCTTGTTACTGGTAACAACTGATTTCAGGCCGAGCAGTGACTGTCCTCAGTTTGCTCTGCAGATATTACATTTGCATTCTGTTCTCGTTTGGGAGGGAAAAAACAGAATCAAATAATCAGTTTTACTTCTGTGTCTCATAAATTGCATTAAAATACCTGAGATTCCTCGAGCCACGGGTAGGTCTCACTGTGAGGAGCCTGCTAGAGGAAGTCTGGCAGAAGATTTTGCTTGGCTGAACCATTTTAGATCAATTACCAGCCTGTCCCAATTGCCAGCAGCTCAGCCCCGTTCCCAGGGTGTGCTTTTTAAAGGCACTCCTGGCACTTTGCTGCTTGGCTGCTCCCGGAGCGCCCCGGGCTCCCCAAACTCGTCCAGCAGGTCTGGAGAGGTGAAACTTGGGGGAATTTGGGGAAACAGGTCTGCCAGAGCTGCAGACGTGCCTGGGATCCCCCTGGGAGCAGAGTCACCTGCCCAGGGACAGGAGCTGCAGGCACAGGTGGGGCCAAGGGAGCTGTGCCTGCTCCTGGCATCCTGAAACACCGGGAATGTCATGGGATCACAGTGCTTTGGGTTGGGAGGAGCCTTAAAGCTCATCCCATCCCTGGCCTTCCACCATCCCAGGCTGCTCCAGCCTGGCCTTGGATGCTTCCAGGGATGGGGAATTCCATCCCAGCCCCTCCCCACCCTCAGAGGGGAGGATTCCTCCCAGTCTCCCATCCCACCCTGCCCTGTGGCAGTTCAGAGCCATCTCACCCCTGGGACAAGCACAGGCTCTGTCGTCACTGCCAAGGATTGAAATAAGTGCAAGTTTTTCATCCCTTTCCCTTGTGGTGGCTGATTTTGCCCAAATAAACCTCAGCTCATCCTGGGAAGTCACAGCACCTTCTATGTCAGATTCCAGTCTGCAAGAGAACACTGTGTGGCAGCATTATCATCAGCTCAAGGGGGAATTTGGGATGGATCTTTTCAGGGTAGGGAGTGCTCAGAAAGGCTGGGTGTCACTAAGTTACTACAGAGTTACTGAGCCTGTGAATCAAAATTAATAAAATTTCTTGCACCCACTGTATTTTTTTTTTTTTTTTTAATTCTTAATCTTCCAGGACCAGCATGAACTGTCTAATGGAGGAGGCAAGCAAGATGGAGAAAATCAAATTCCAGCACATTGTCACCATCTACGGGGTGTGCAACAGCCCCCTGGGGATAGTGATGGAATACATGGCCAGGGGGTCCTTGGAGAGAATCCTTCCCACCCACAGAATGTCCTGGCAGCTGAAATTCCGGGTCATCCATGAGATGGGCTTGGCCATGAATTTCCTGCACAGCATGAGCCCTCCTCTGCTGCACTTGGATCTGAAGCCAGGGAATGTCCTCCTGGATGGGAACATGCACGTCAAGGTACGGCCTCAGTGCTGGGTTTGTTATCTCCCAAATAAGAGCGGGGTTATTCCTGCCAAGCCAGCCCAGAATCCCAGTAAATCAGGTTCTTCAGGAGCACTCCATGTAAGATTGACCTGGGGGGCGTTTAAAGGGCAAATTACTCGGTGTTCCCCAGATCATACAGGAGTCTGGGCCAGCACTGGGAATTCAGGGCTCCAGCTGGACTCAGGGGCTGCAGCTTGTCAGGGTTTGACCGAGTCCCAGCTGCTCACACTCCTCCTGTCCCTGGTCCCAAAGGATGGGGGGTGTCCAGGTGACAGCAGGGGGGCTGAGTGTCAGCATTTTGGGGCAGTTTCCCTGTTTCTGCCGGCAGATCTCCGACTTTGGGCTGTCCAGGTGGATGGAGCAGTCCAGCAGGATGCAGTACATCGAGAGCTCAGCCCTGAGGGGCACCCTGAGCTACATCCCCCCCGAAATGTTCCTGCAGAACAGCAAACCCCCCGGGATCAAGTACGATGTGTACAGGTGAGAGCTGAGCCAGGGCACTCAGGGGGGCTGGAACTCTGCCTCAGTTTCCCTAAATTCTGGTTTTCTGCCTGGTAGAACGTGGGGAGCACACCAGAGTGCCCCAACCTCAGTGGTGGAGGCTGGGAGGGAGGGGGATTCTCTGGATAATCATCATCCCAGTGCACCCTCCCAAGGGAGCTGCAGGCTGCACGGCCCCAGGTGCCATCACACCCTGCTCCTGTAAAAATGAGTGACATCAGAGCCAGAACTGCCAGTGCTGCCCTCTCATCAGTCACCGCTGAGACTGATTTTAAAACAATTCCAACATTGGCTTAAATGGTCAGTGTTCAGCTTCATTTTGGTCAGGGACAGGTGGAGAAGAGATTTCAACGTGGCTTTTGTCCTTCTGGGCCAGGAGCTTTGCAGCACATCCACACAAGCTCTGTGTCCATGTCTGGAAATTCCTGACCCTTTTGGCCTGGGGGATGAAATCCTTCAGCTCTTGGAGATGAAATCCTTCCCTCCTGAAGGACTTCCTCCCTGATCTTCCCATTTCATTAAGGCAGAAGCAATAAGTGCATTTAATGTCCTTTCCTCTCCCACAGCTTCGGGATCGTCATTTGGGAGGTCCTCATGCAGAAGAAACCCTATGCAGGTAAACCCAAACCCTGCAGGAGAACCCAAACCCTGCACCTGTGGGATGTTGATGCCAGCCCTTTTCCCAGGGCAAACAGCCCAGTGTGCTGGTTTTCCCCAGGGGCCAACATGATGGCCATCATCGTGAAGGTGGCAGCGGGGAAGAGGCCGGGGCTGGAGCTGGTCAGGGACGACTGGCCCGGGGAGTGCCACCAGATGCTCGACCTGATGAAGAGGTGTTGGGACCAGGACCCCAAGCAGAGGCCAAGCTTTGCAGGTGGGACTGGGCTGTGGATTAGCCAAGGTTCAGCCCCAGTTTGTGTCCATTTGTCCCAGTTACACCTCCGAGGTTTGACAGCTTGGTGCCCTTCTGCTGTCACACATCCCCTCATCCCTTTTCCCTCCCTGCCCTCGTGGCTCCTGCCTGGCTCTGCAGCCCGGGCAGCCTGCCCAGCTGAGCTGCCCTGCCCTGCCCTGCCCTGGCAGATATCCCTGTGGAGACAGACGTGCTGCTGGCACTGATCCAGAGCCTGGTGCAGGACCCCGAGAACGAGCGCCTGGTCAGGAAGATGTCCCACAAACCGGCCCTGTCCAGGAGCCAGCAGGTGAGGACAGCCCCCGGGACACTCAGGAAATTCCTCTCAGTCTGCTCCTTGTTCTCACCAGGCTGTTTCCCCTCCCTTCACAGGGTGTCCCTCTGTCATCTATTTATGGGGATAGGACAATAGTGAATTAATTATCAAATGCACTAAATGATAAATGGTCTGAGAGGAAAACCCTTTTCTGGACCTGCTCAGGGGAAGTGGGTTTATCACGGTGCCTTCAGTCACTAAAAGAAACTCAAGCAAACACAGGATCACAGGGTTCTGTTCATGGCACAAAACTGAGGATGTTCCAGTTTGAACAACTCTTACAGAAATTTTTAAAAAATTAGTTTTAAATCCCAATGTTTCTATGGCTAAGAAAAAAAAAATCAGGCTTCTGGGTAGTCACAATGTAAACCCAGCTACTGCAGTAATTACACCTAGAGAACAGGGAGAGATGGGAGTTGGGAATTATTGGTATTTAGAGGGTTTTGCCAAGCTGTGCAGGAAACCAGGGCCCTGAAGAGGTGTGGGCTTGGGGGTCCCTAAACAGCAAAGGAAGTAATTTTGGGATGCTGCCATTCAGTCAGGAAGCAGAATATGTGTGTGTTTGGGAGCAAATGAGCACGAGGAGGAAAAGCTCATGGATATCCAGAGATCATCTGCAGTCTCTCCCATTCCTCCTGTGTCATGATTGGCTTAGCTGAGTTTTGGGTGCAAAAACAGGATTGGGTAAAAAACTACCAAATGATGACACAAAAGTGCAGAGCAGCAGCAAAGCACTTTGTGCAAACATTACAGAATGCAAATAAATCAACATTTGTCTTACCCTTTTCCTTTCCTCCTTTCTGAAAACAAGAGTGACAAAGAGGAGTTCACCTTCCCCCGAGACACCAGGAGTGGGGGTAAGTAGGAGACTGGCTTTAGAACTGAAAATTAAAGAAGGAGAAGCTACAAAAGTCGTTGTAGAATAATGTGGCTCATAAGGTTTTCCATGTGGGTGACATTTTAAGTTGAGGAAAATGGACTATTCAGGAAATTGATACTGTGAGAGAGAGAGGCCAAATGTCCCAGTGCATGTCTGGCCTTATTTTCTGTTTCTTATCTCTCAAATGACTCCATCTCATGTCATTCCACAAAGAGTCACAAGCTCTCCCTCTCTGAAGGTCATGAGTTCGATCCTCACATGAGGCACCATTAAAATGTTGGGTTTTTATCTTCGTGTCTTCTGTTAGAGCCGGGATTAAAGCACAGGAGACACAGTTTTCTGTGTTTGGACTCAGTTATTTAAGTCTTATCTATAGCACAGTCCCATGAGTACTGAGCTCTAGCTAACAAGGTAGAAATGGCTCTGTCTCTAACTCTTTCCATGGTCTCTTAAGCACAAATTGTCCAATAACAAATGACACCTAGATTATTTTTACCTTTAACCCAATAACTGACCACCCGAGGTCCGCAATGTGGATTTTTCACCCAATTACAAAACATCACCCAAACCCATGAAGAATGTGAAGAAGAACATAGCCAAGGCCCCAAATCCTCCAGCTTGCCCCATGTACATTACTATATACTAAGCCCTTTTGCACTCTGTGACATTACATGCTTCTATTCAAATTACACCCCCACAATCCCAGGGCTGTCACTCAGTTTTGGAAGTTGTTCGATGACGCAGGAACGCCACGATGAGACGCAACAGAGATGACAGAGCCAGAGCGAGAGGAGGAAAAGAGGAGTTTACTTTTTTGATTTCACCTTATATACATTTCACAGAAATGGACCACATTGGAAGACAGAGGTTCAACCTCTTCAATTCCACTGGTCTGAGAAGGTGTCTATCAATTGTCCCTCCTAACTGGAGGAATGTAAACAATAGTATTGTTTATAGAAAATGTGTGAGAATCCGACTCCTAAGTATGTAAACAATCAGAAGGCTGAAAGAACAGAAAAGAACAGGGCGACGGTTCCACGGCCTCAGGTCAAATGCAGCGCTTGCTTGAGGGTCAGTGCCAGTTAGCACAGAAAGCCTGAAATCCCCAGGGCTCCAACACCCCTCCCTTCTCAGGAGTTTTTCACCCCTTTTCACTCTTTTCTCCCCGTTTTGCACCCCCGCCTTTAGGAAAGGACAAGCAGGACGTTCCTTCCCCACTTCCACACGGGGAAGCCGGACCCCCGGAGGATGTTCCCCCCGAGGAGCCGGGCGGGGCGCAGGAGAACGGCCCGACCCTTCTGCACCTGATGGTGATGCAGGGCAACGTGGGCAAGGCTCGCTTCCTTCTGGGCTGCGGGGCGGGCGTCAACAGCGCGGCGGGCGGCGGCTGCACCCCGCTGCTGCTGGCCGTGCAGC
>WEIU01023440.1:415019-452364 GCA_013389925.1 Aegithalos caudatus
TGTTGTTTTTAATTTCAGCAGGATTGGATAAGCTGGTTAGACCTACTGGAGTTAATTTACTCTTCAGCCAGGAAGATAAACAGTTCTGTGGCGTGGGAGCAAGCAGGCAAGCAGCAAATACAGTGCAGGCAGAATTCACTGGCTTTTAATTCAGACCTGTTTTGGGGGTGCAGAGAGCCCCAGCCAGGGCTCCAGCAAGCTGGGAATCACAGGGAGGGAAAGCAGGAGCAGGAAGACTCAATAAGCAGAACTAAAGCTTCAGTTATAAATAATGAATCACAAAAGAGGGGCCTGAGCAAGGCTCTGAAGTTCTCGAGGAACAAAGAAATGAAATCTTCTCCCCAAGGTGTTTCTGAAAACCAGCTCAGGAGCCTTCCCACCACCAGAATGTGCTGCCAGCAGAAGTCTTTGGGGAAGCAGAGGTGGGTTTGCTTTTCCAGGGTGGGAGGAACAGTGAGGGGTGGATTTGAGGTGTGGAGAGGCCCCCGAGTCCTGGGGGACTCTGCTGGGATCTGAGCAGCTCCCACAAACAGCTCCCAGCCCAGCACACCCCATCCTTGCTCCTGGCATTGCTTTATTCCTTGGAAAGCCAGAGGTGAGGATGAGCTCTGGTGCTGTCTCCAAAAGGGGAAGGCTCAGTGCCAGGTTTCAAAGTGCTTGGTTTGCTCTCTGGAAGTGCAGGAGTTTTATGGGGAGGGAAAACCTGCTGCAGAGGTGGCCAGGCCTGGCACTGCCACCTTCCCAAGGGCACTGGGGGGTTCCAGGGATTGCCAGGGATTCCAGGGATTCCCACTGGTTCCAGGGATTCCCAGGGATTGCCAGGGATTCCCAGGGATTCCAGGGATTCCCACTGGTTCCAGGGATTCCCACCACTTAGCCTGGAGTGTTAGGAAGGAGCAGCTTTAAGTGTCCTGGGGATGAAGGATGGGCTTCAGGTAATTCCTCACAGCAAATGTTGGAGAAATCTCTCCTGGGGGTTTTTGGTGCACGTGGAGGACAGAGACCTTTTCCAGCAGCTTTTTTTTTTTTCCCCTCCATGGTGTTTTGGAAGAGTTTTTCAGGTAGTGCTTCAGGTGGGCTGAGCTATAAAGTTCTGCTTCTGGATTCAGGAAAAAAAAAAAATTGGGAGCGAGGTACACAGATTGGAGATGAGGATTTTCCTTTACACAAAGTAAAATTATGGCACAAATTAAGATATTAACCACATTATCCTGAGGGATATTATTATTCCACTTATCCTGAGGGCTCAAACCAGGCAAACATCACCTATGGCAACTTCTAAATGCTTTTTTTGGTCTATATATGTAATATCTATTTTTGCTATTTTTGCTCAGCTCCCCTTCTGTTAATTGCCCAACTCAAATGGATCTTTCTTGTAAATACATTAAAAAATGGACCAGTAACTTGTTGCTATTTTTCTGCCCAGAAACCTCCTGCTTTGCATCATTCTGTGAACATTGGGGTACAAGTCTGAGTTAACTCCCATCACTGAGAGAATTTGGTTAAAACTGTGGGGAAGAAAGAACAGCTCGTGTGTGCCTGAGATCTCTGGAGTTGGCATTCCCAATTTTGCAGTTTTTAGCTGTGAAGAGCCAGGTTCAAATGTTACACAAGGCTGTGGGCTGCATATCCAAACCCCTGGATTCCAGCCCGTTCCAGGGATGCCAGGTTTAGAACAGAAACCTGTGGATTACGGTGGGACTGCTGCTACAGTTTTAGCAACCAGCTGAGATTATTTGTTAGAGCTGCTTGGAGTAATCTCTTCCTGAATCAGAGCTGGAACAACACATCCTACCAGCACAGGAAAGGGCTCTGGTGGCAATACAGGAAATCCAGGGAATTAAAGGAAACCTTGGCAGATCTTCACCTCATCTGAAGCAGAAACCGAGTGAATATTCTACAAACTGCATAGAGAAAAGAGAGGGATTCTATTGCTCTCCCAGCTGTGTTTTTACTCCTTTAGGAAACAGCAGGAAACTGCACCCTGGGAGCCTGCCCCTGTTTATGGCTATTGCAACCCTCTGCTGCTCCACATCCTGCAGGAATCTCTAGCCAGACCTATTTCCAGGATGTTTTATTCACCTTGCTGTGTTTTATTTACAGAGATATTGCAAAACATCATGTGAACTGAGTACAAGTAGCAGGTACAGCGTGGGTTTGGCAGTGCCAGATTCAGCCTGGTGAAATGATGCTCCTGTGGGGTTCCAGTTCCTAGAATCCATGGGAAAAGAGATAGCAGAGAGTAAGGGATGCTGGAAACATCCAGACCTTTCCAGAGTCCAGCTCACACGCAGGAGCTGGTCCAGGTAGGGGCTTTCTTGGGTTTTTATTCTGGCTTTTTCCAAAATGCACAGTTTTATCTCCTTGACTGTTAATTTAAATTAGGCACAACGTTATTCTGCACTCTCTGGGGAGAGACAGAGGCAAATCAGACCCGAGGTGCTCCTTGGGGCCCCTGATTTAGGTGAGAAGAGCCAGCCCTGGCCTGGCTGGCGTGCTCAGGGTGCTCCCCTGGCACGGTGTCCTCGTGTCTGTACATTCACCACGCTGCCACCCCTCCCCTGGAGCCACCCTGGGCAGAGCCTGGGGATGAGCTGCTGGTGGGCAGAAATGATGGGAGATGAGGGGGTCCTGTTGGATGTACACCATGCAAGGCAAGGTTCTCTCTTCAGTTTCTCTCTCCATCTCTTTTGTTTGTTTGGTTGGTTGGTTGGTTTGGGCTCCAAAATCCTTCCTGTTTATCCCTATTTACAATGATGGTTTGACGTGAGAGTGATGCCCCCTTCTCCCTTCCACCCCTGGCTCGTAGGCTCACACTGCAGCAGGGTCTGTGGGTGGCAGAACCTTCAGGGCCGTCCTGGGGACCTCTGAAAGTCTTTTGGGTCGGTTTTTATTCAATTTCCAAAGGCTTCAGCAGTCAAACACCGGGTGGGTCAGCTCGAGGCGAAGGCAAAGCTATTGCACGGAGCTTCCAGAGGCCCCGTCTGGCTCTGCTGCCAAGCGGGAAGGGTGGCCTTGTCTTTGGTGAGAGTTGTGCCAGCGCTACCTCCTGGTGGCCCCGTGGCCACCGTGTGTCCAGCCCGGGTGGCCGCGGGCGAGAACCGGGCGAAGGCGCCTCGATCCCGGCGCTTCCCATCCCGAGGCGGCGTGAGGGTGGCTCTGCAAAGCGCCCTTGGGGCCGGCCCAGGGGTCCCCAGCGGGGTGAGAGGCGCTCCCAGCTCGCTCCATGCCCGCCGGGNGCCGCCCCGCCGTGCACGGCTGGCAGCGCTCCCTCTTCCCCCTCCGTCCCTAAAGAAAAGCGGGTGCTGTTTGTGACTTTTAGCAGTGGAGGATCTTCATGAAAGCCTTGCGAAACTCGATGTTGAAGGTGGTGTAGATAATCGGGTTGACAGCGCTGTTGACATAGCCCAGCCACGTGAAGGCACTGTACATGGCCGGCGGGATGTTGCAGTCGCAGTGCATGTTCAGGATGTGAGTGATGAAGAAGGGGAGCCAGCAGATGATGAAAACACCTAGGGGGGGGAAAGGAGAGAGGAGGGTTTTGATTGCTGAAAGCTGGGCGGATTCTCAGGCTGGGAGAACAGTGAGGTTCTCTTGGGTAGAGGGGGAGTGCATTTCCCAGAGGAATGAGCTCTGTGTTTGTGTGCACAGTGTCCTGGTCTGGTTCCACCCCGGCACTGAGGAACCCCTCTGCTCGTGTGGTGAGCCCAGACACAGCAGGAACCCTGCCCTCCAGAGGGGCCAGCTCTGCTCAGCTCTGCTGCCTTTTGTTCCAGAAAGCCCACGAGCTCTTGCCCCGTTTTGGGAGCTCAGATGCCCCCGAGAGGGGCAGCTCTGGGCACCTTTAGTGCAGCCCTGCCAGCTGTGCCTGGCTGGGGAGGAGGCACCCCTCCCCTGGGAAGCCCTTTCCCTGCCTATTCTCTGATGTGTGAGGGGAAATGAACTCTGAGGGGGTTGGAAAATCATCCTGCAGCGGACACAGGGCCCGGGATTTGTGCGGGGAGCCCGGGGCAGGCAGGGCACGCTCTCACCGAGCACGATGGCCAGCATCTGCGTGGCTTTCTTCTCCTTCTGCTGGGACAGTTTCCTCCTGATCACGGCCTTGAGCAAGTTCCTCGTCTTGCCGTTGGGCAGGGAGTGGATCTCGAAGACCCTGGCTGTGTGGTGGGATTCTTTGGCGTGGCCATTCTTCTCCACCTTCCCGGGGCTGCTCAGGGGTGCCTGCAGGGTAGAGTTGTTGCCCCGATTAGAAGCGACTGGCACAATCAACTGGTGGTTACTTGGTGCTGTGGGTTTGAGGGCCGTTTTCTCAGGGGGACTGGTACTGGACACCATCTCCATTTCCATCTCTTCTATGTGACTCTCTGCCTCCTGGACAAGAATCAAATGTCCACAACATAATGACAGGTAAATACACAGAGAGGAGCAACGAACATTCCTTACAGAGTGAAGCTGGATCAGGTTGGAGGACAGTCAATCCCCCTTCTCCCTCCCTGCCTGCTGCCTGGAGAAAGGGCTGTGCTGTGTTTGGATATTTTGGGCGGATGGGATTGACAGAGCTGCACTGGAGGATTCTCCTTTTTGGCACAAAGAGGCTCAGAAATGGGGGAGACGCTGTCTCCGCTCTCCGCGGATTTTATTCAGGTTTTCGGAATGCAAATAAATAAAAATGGAATCAACAAACAAAACCCAGCAAAGCCAATGCAGTCCAAGATTTAAATAACAGGGAGGAGGAGGAAATCAAAGGCACAAAAAAAATGTTCAAATGCCGTGGCTTTTAGAGCTGATCTTTAGGTGAGCTTAATCTGGCTTTTTGAGCTCTGTGAGCTTAAACCCCCTGCTTCACTCCAAGGAATGGGAAGACTATTTAAATTTCGAGATTGAATGGTAACCTTTGCTCTTAGGTTTATTTTTCTCCCACCCTACATAAATTAACCTCGTGTCCTGAGGGAGAAGGGGAAGGCTGAAGGCTCTGGAAGGCTCCCACTTCTCTTTTAACACTCACCACTTTGCGCTTATTAACTTGGAAGCTCCCATTGGACTTCACAATAACTGTGCAGAGCTTGACGTCTTCTGGATGAGTGCATTTGTCCTAAGGGGCAAGCACCAGCTCAGAGGTTACACAGGCACAGAGGGGTTGGGAAGGGAAGCTGGTAAAAAGGGAGGCACGTGGGAATACAAAGGAATGAATCAGGAATCCCTCAGCCCGGCTGAGGTGCCGAGCAGGATGGAGAACTGGCTGGAAACCTGCCGTGGAGGAGCGGTGGTGGGGGCTGCCACCCCCTGTGCTGCTCTCCAGAGGAAGGAGGCCACGGAACTCTGCTGGTGTCTGTGTGTCCCTGCCTGGCTGCCTCCTTCCCAGGCAGCACAGTTGGGAGCTGGAGCCTCTGGGACTGCACATCCCCCTGGCTGTGCTGCTGTGTGTGCTGCCAGAGCCGTGTTTTGACAAGTGCTTTCACACCCAGCCCGCCCAGCTGGGCTCCCTCACACGCAGCTCCCGCTGAGAGGCTGCTCCCTGCAGAGCTGTCCTTGCCAGGGAGGAGCTGTGCATCCCAGGCATCCCCACCGAGCCCTGGGGACACCTTACAGCTCCTGCAGGAGAGCTGCAGAGGGGCTTGCAGTGGCAGGGCACGAGGGAATGGCCCTAAGCTGGAGGAGGGTGGGTTTAGACTGGATTTTGACAGGAAATCCTTCCCTGTGAGGGTGAAGAGGCCCTGGCAGAGAAGCTATGACTGCCCCATCCCTGGAGGTGTCCAAGGTCAGACTGGATGGGGCTTGGAGCCACATGAGATAGTGGAAGGTGACCCTGCCCTTGGGATTTGCTGTCCCTTCTGACCCAAACCATCCTTCGATCCTGTCATCCTGCAGGACTGGCTCAGACAGCAGTGCAGCCCCTGCTCCTGGGTACCCAGCCCAGCCCAAGGCAACGCTCTGGGTTACTGCAGCAGCTCCTGGTGCAGCTCTGCTGCTGGAACAGCCCCTGACATCCAGGGAAGCCTGAGGAGCCCCAACCGGCCGGCTGGGACCCCAACCTGCCCACAGCACCCACCCTGGGCAGCCGGCGCTTGTGCTGGCCCAGGCAGGGAGGTTTGGGGCAGGAGGAGCAGGGCAGGGGGAGGATGGAGAGCTCTGGGTACCTTGAGGGGGGCCTGCGTGTCCGAGTCCAGCACGTGGCTGCTGCGCTTGGTGCTGACGCGCTTCCTGCGCCGCCGCAGCACGATGTAGATCTGCACGTACACCAGCAGCGTCACCATGAAGGGCACGTAGAAGGACACGATGGAGGAGTACACCACGAAGGCAGGGTTGCCAATGATGCACTCCTTCTCGTCTGGAAGAGAAAACCTTTCAGGGTTGTTGTCCCCCGCTGCTGTCCCTGCTCCCATTGCTGCTGTCCCTGCTCCCATCGCTGCTGTCCCTGCTCCCATCGCTGCTGTCCCTATTCCTATCGGGCTGTATCGCCTCAAAATTCCTGGCTGCTCCTTGCCCTGTAGCCATGCCTGCTGAGCACATGATGTGTCCAAGGCAGAGTTCCCAGGAAACTGCTGCCTGAACTGCCAGTCCTTTTGTCTCCTGCCTCGGGGAAGGTTTTGTCCCACAGCTTTCCTTTTTGTGTGTTTTAATAGAAGAAGGATTTCGAATTTGCAGTGGACAAATGTTAAGGTAACACAGGTTGGTGTTGTGTGAATTTCTACACCACCTCAGCTGCGGTGAGTCCAAAACTCTTCTCTGGAGCAGCTGGAGATGAACCAGACCCAGAATCAGCAAACAGTGAGGGGTGGCAGTGGGAGAGAACACTTCAGAGACACCTCACCTGTGTTGTTGAGGCCGAAGAGGAGCGGGCAGGAGATGGCAAAGGAGAGCACCCAGACCACGGCGATCATGAGGGTGACCCTGCGCTTGGAGCTGTAGCGGGTGTTGTAGAGCATGGGCATGGCCACGGCCGTGTACCTGCAGGGGACACACACACACAGCCCTGCTGCCACCTGCCATGGTGCCACCTGCCAGGCTGTCCAGGCCAGGCTGCCACAGGCCAGGCTGTCCAGGCCAGGCTGCCACAGGCCAGGCTGCCACAGGCCAGGCTGTCACAGGCCATGGTGCCACAGGCCAGGCTGTCACAGGCCAGGCTGTCACAGGCCAGGCTGTCACAGGCCAGGCTGTCACAGGCCAGGCTGTCACAGCCCTGCTGCCACCTGCCATGGTGCCACAGGCCAGGCTGTCACAGGCCATGGTGCCACAGGCCAGGCTGTCACAGGCCAGGCTGTCACAGGCCAGGCTGTCACAGGCCAGGCTGTCACAGCCCTGCTGCCACCTGCCATGGTGCCACAGGCCAGGCTGTCACAGGCCATGGTGCCACAGGCCAGGCTGTCACAGGCCAGGCTGTCACAGGCCAGGCTGTCACAGGCCAGGCTGTCACAGCCCTGCTGCCACCTGCCATGGTGCCACAGGCCAGGCTGTCACAGGCCATGGTGCCACAGGCCAGGCTGTCACAGGCCAGGCTGTCACAGGCCAGGCTGTCACAGGCCAGGCTGTCACAGCCCTGCTGCCACCTGCCATGGTGCCACAGGCCAGGCTGTCACAGGCCATGGTGCCACAGGCCAGGCTGTCACAGGCCAGGCTGTCACAGGCCAGGCTGTCACAGGCCAGGCTGTCACAGCCCTGCTGCCACCTGCCATGGTGCCACAGGCCAGGCTGTCACAGGCCATGGTGCCACAGGCCAGGCTGCCACAGCCCTGCTGCCACCTGCCATGGTGCCACAGGCCAGGCTGTCACCTGCCAGGGTGCCACCTGCCATGGTGCCACAGGCCAGGCTGTCACCTGCCAGGGTGCCACCTGCCATGCTGCCACAGGCCAGGCTGTCACCTGCCAGGGTGCCACCTGCCATGCTGCCACAGGCCAGGCTGGCACTGCTCCCAGCCCCTGCCCAGCCAGGGCACGTTTCCCACCAGGAGGGGTGAGGCTGGGTCAGCCCAGCACAGTGTTCTCCTTCCACCCCTTCCACCCTTCACCATCCCAGAGTGCAAACAGAAAGGGGAAAACTCCTGGGAACACTGGGACAGACAGCTCCATCTGCATTCCCAGCACCTGTGCCTCCTGACAGGATTCCCTGCTCAGAGCTCATGGAGGTCCTTCAGGTTGCTCTCCAAGGAGCTCCCAGTGCTTTCAAGCCTGAATCCCAGGTAAAATGTGGCCACACAGGGGTGGCAGGGACTCGCCACGCTGGGTTTGGCACAGAGCCCTCACCTGTCAATGCTGATGGCACAGAGGTTGAGGATGCTGGCAGTGCACATCATGACATCCAGGGTGACAAAGATATCGCAGTGGATGCGACTGAACCGCCACTCCCCAACCACCTGCAGAGAGAGACAATGGACTGGGGAGCAAATCCTGGGGCTGGGGAGCAATTCCTGCGGCTGGGGAGCAATTCCTGGGACTGGGGAGCAATTCCTGGGGCTGGAGAGCAATTCCTTGGAATGGTGAGCTGTTCCTTGGAATGGTGAGCAGTTCCCTGGGGCTGGGCTGCTGACAGGGCAGGAAAGGAGAGTTTGGCAGGAAGGTGAGAGGCTGGTGGGTGGTTGGGGTTGTGCTGGATCAAAGGCAGAGCTCTGCCCCTTCCAGGCCATTCCCTGGGGCTGCCGTGGCTCCATCCTGCCCACTTCCACCCTGCTGCTCTCGCTGGGTTTGGGCAGCCCCAGCAGCAAACCTGGGCTCACATTCCAGTGACATCGGGGAGCACGGGGCTCCTCCAGCTCAGAAAGGAGCTCAAAGAGCTCTGGGAAGCATTTCAAGGCAGAATGAGGAGGGAAATAGATTAATTTTTAATTCCCAAGCACCTCTAATTGTACTTACAGCTTTTTTTCCCCCACAGTTTTTCCAATTATGCCCAGCAAAGGTCAGCAGCTGACAAGCAGGAGCTTCCCTTCATTTCTTGGTTTAAAAAATCGGGCTAGGCATTCCTCACCTTTATCTTTTTTTTTTTTTTTTTTTTTTTTTTTTTTTTTTTTTTTTTTTTTTTTTTTTTTTTTTTTTTTTTTTTTATTTTTTTTTTTCTTTTTTTTTTTTCTTTTGGTGAACAAAACGAGTTTAATTCAGAGTGAAAAGCCTTTAACACTCCACACGATGTGCTAAAGACAAAGAACTAATGATAACACTTCCAGGCTCCAGTAGCCTTTTTTCTCTTCACTTCTCTTGCTGTTGAAGCTGAACTTTGCCAATTAAGTTTAATAGCAATTATTCGGACTGCTGTGTTTGACATGTGATGAAAAAAAAAGTATATTTCCCTCTAACAAAAATAGAGCCCTACTGCATTTGAAAATAGAATGAATAAGATATCTATTCTTCAGTTATTTCTGCTCTGATATACATAACCATAGGCAGCATAAAGAAGGAAGAATGACTGCATTGAAGCCTGAGTGACAGATGAATACTCAGTGATTAAAAAAGCAGTTAAGAGACAGTTACATCAGGAACTTTGAGGAGAATTTGCCCAAAGGCAAAGGTTTCCAGCCAGATCCAAACCTCTGTAAAACCCATTTCCTGAGGGCATGGTTTGGGAGAAGCTGGGAACTGCAGCAGTTCTTTCTCTTGGTGTTTTCATTTATGTTGGAGAACCCCCCAAAATTTGGGGGTAAAAGATCTGTTTGCACCAAGGCTGGGGGGTTTGTTTAAAATATTTTATTTTGATTTTGAGTTTTAGGCCAATCTTGTGACACCAGACCTGGAGAAAATTGTCCCAGCTGTGGATCAAGGCAGCTGTGGCTCCTGACCAACCCCTGCAGGTGAGCCCAGAAAAGGGAGGGAATTTGGGATCATTTGTGGTTTGTTCTCCTGCCTTAAAATCAGAGGGGTCTGAGAGCTTCTTCTGGCTGGACCTGAGGGAGCAGGAGCCAGCAATGGAATTCCATTCCACTCTATTCCTTTTTGAAGGAATTCTTGAAGCAGAGGCTTCAAATGGGTCATGGTAGAAAGGAATGGAATGGAATGGAATGGAATGGAATGGAATGGAATGGAATGGAATGGAATGGAATGGAATGGAATAGAATAGAATAGAATAGAATAGAATAGAATAGAATAGAATAGAATAGAATAGAATAGAATAGAATAGAATAGAATAGAATAGAATAGAATAGAATAGAATAGAATAGAATAGAATAGAATAGAATAGAATAGAATAGAATAGAATAGAATAGAATAGAATAGAATAGAATAGAATAGAATAGAATAGAATAGAATAGAATAGAATAGAATAGAATAGAATAGAATAGAATAGAATAGAATAGAATAGAATAGAATAGAATAGAATAGAATAGAATAGAATAGAATAGAATAGAATAGAATAGAATAGAATAGAATAGAATAGAATAGAATAGAATAGAATAGAATAGAATAGAATAGAATAGAATAGAATAGAATAGAATAGAATAGAATAGAATAGAATAGAATAGAATAGAATAGAATAGAATAGAATAGAATAGAATAGAATAGAATAGAATAGAATAGAATAGAATAGAATAGAATAGAATAGAATAGAATAGAATAGAATAGAATAGAATAGAATAGAATAGAATAGAATAGAATAGAATAGAATAGAATAGAATAGAATAGAATAGAATAGAATAGAATAGAATAGAATAGAATAGAATAGAATAGAATAGAATAGAATAGAATAGAATAGAATAGAATAGAATAGAATAGAATAGAATAGAATAGAATAGAGAAAAGGCCCAGAGGCAGTGCCTGCTCTCCCACCAGCCTGTGGCCATGTTAATGAGCTTCAGCAGAGGCACGGGGCTGTACGTGCTCTGAGTGCCATGAAAACAATCATTAACTCAGTGATAATTAGCACTGTGCTCTCTCACAGCCCCTGTCACGTCACTGGGTTTGTTTTGCATCAGGACTCAAAGGGCTCATTGGCCATGGCTCCTTCCCCTGCTCTCCTCTCTGTGTTATCATTCCCTCCCCTAAGTGAGTGCCTGGAAATTAACTGGAAGCTCAGGATGGTTTTGTGCTGAAAAGTGATTTTCTCCCCTGTATTGTGACATAAAAGCTGTGGATTCCCATCCTGCTCCCACAATTGCCTTCCTGCAGCCCTTCAGAAACAGGGCCTTGATTGCTATTTTTTCCTGGTTTTTTTTTCTTGGTTTTTTTTTTTGATTGCTGGATTCAATGATCATTGTGGGTCCCTTCCGCCTCCACAAATTTGATGTGGTTTCACTGTGATACCCATGGTGGAGTTTTGAACACAAAATTGGGGTCCTTCCCCTCTTGACCCCGAATTTCTGGTGCAATTGAGCTGTCATTTAGCCCTCTGAGCAGCAGTGGGGTTGCAAGCTAGCTGCTGTCACATCCATCTCCTGGAAAAAAATGGCAATTTGGGGAATGAAAAAGCTACAATTTCAGGAACAGGAAAAAAAAAAGCAAAGCAATTTCAGGAATGAAAAAACCTGCACTTCAGGGAACAAGAAAACCTGTATTTAGGGCATGAGAAACACTTCTGGGGGGATGCAGGAGGCCTGGCAGGAGCTGATTTCCAGGCTGCTAATCCCTAACCCAGCAGTTCCAAGCCCTTACCTCCAGGTAGACCACCCAGGGCATGCAGAGCGTGGCCACCAGCAGGTCAGCCACGGCCAGGCTGACAATCAGGTAGTTGGTGGTGGTCTGCAGGGCCCTCTCCCTGTGAATTTTAAAGATTTAAGAGTTTAGCCAAGGGTTAGAAGCAATTAAAAACAAAAGATAAGTTAATGATTGTTAGATGCTTAAGCTAGAGCTAAATGATGCATTGCTTGGTATTATTGGTGCTTGTTTTAAGTGTTTGTGGAGGGAAATGAAATAGATGGACCATATTAAAGATAAATGGAAACCAATGGGACATGGACTGCACCTGGACTCAGTGCTAACTGATCCCAAAGCAGGAGGGGTTGGATGGTGCCAGAAGGTCAGGAGGCCTGCCAGCAGCAAGGAGGCAGAAAGGTCATTGTGGTGAAGACTTTCCTGGCTTCATCCTCCAAGAGCACCCACCCCATCCGAGACCACCGACCCAATTGAGGAGGAGAACTGCACAGGCATGCAGGACTTTTAACCTCATTTTTATACAAAGCAGGAGTGGGAGGTGCTGGCATTTTGTGTGTGTAAGACTTTGGGAAATAAATAGAGGGCAAAGAGCCTTGGAACTGGGGGCACTTCAGGAGGTGACTCCAGCGCCGCCATAAACCAAAAACCATCCCAGTGCCTAACTTTAACTGGTGAGGGAGCCTCTGTCCGTGATGTTACAGTTTTCCCTGATTCACCTGGACACTGCCATGCACACCAGGACGTTGCCAAAGACGATGATGAAGATGAGGAGGGCCAGCAGCACGGCGTAGTAGTTGTAGTGCGGCTTCTGCGCCGCCTCCGACGCGTTCAGGGCCCTGCTCCAGTTCCTGTCCCCGTCGTACCACGAGAGGTTGAGGGGATCCATGGGGGCCCGAGTGCCAGCTGCCAGCCCTGCCCTGCCACGGAGGGGTTGGAGGTTGGGTCAGCATGGAAAATAAAAATGAAATCCATCAGGCTGGTGCCGCCACGCTGGCGGGGTGCTGCTCTCCTCACCCAGGGGGAAATGGGTGGGAATGGGAGGCAGGACTGAGCCAGGCAGGGATTCCAGGAGTTGGGTTCTATTTCCAGCTCACCCCCTGATTTCTGAGTCTGTTACTCTGTGGTAAAGTTGGATCAGGCCTGGGATTTTTGTCCCCTGCTCCCTGTGAGGTGTGCACAGCTCAGGGCAGAAGTGCCATGACCCACTTTGTTTATTTTCCATGTGCTTCATGGGGCTTTGGGCTCTATTCCTTTTATTTTTTTTTTCTTTTGCCTTTTCCTTATTTTTTTTCCTCCAGCAGTGAAATAAATAAACTTTAAACCCCAAGACCCGAATAGTGACAGTGATGGAATTTGACAGCAGCAGCTTTGCAGTCAGGGCTGCCTCTGCCACTGCCCCAGTGAGGTGACAGTGAAGGGGGACACGCTGGGGACACAGCCCTCAGCAGCTCCTGGCACTGGGAGCACGGTTTTCCTGATTTTCCTTGGAAAATCTGGTCACCACAGCAACACCTCCCACCATTCCCAATGGCCACGTGCTGGGCACTCCTCCAGAGGTAAAATATAAAAAATCATGGGATTTCTGTGGAGTTCCCTTAAACCTGTGGAAGCTTTGGTGTTTGCTTTGCCCACTGTGAGTGGCTCTTGGATTTTTTCTGTCTCTCTGTGCTGTCACAATATCCTAAAGAAATTTTGCTGCTGGGACAGAGGTTTGTGTATCATTGACTTGAAATTCCGATAAGGAAAAGCTCCTGTGTGCTGAGGGAGGTGAACAAACAGAGCTAAAGGAGGCTGTGGGGTGTGGAGGGGAGCTCTGCCTGGGTTGGGGTCTCTCTGGTGCCAGGATATGAAAAGCCAATTCCATGTTTGCATTGAGGCTTGCAGGATGGTTTTGGGAAAGGTTTTCCCTGGCTGTGTGGGGAGGATGTCTCGGCTCTTGGTCAGCTGGGTTCACTGCAGAGCTGTCAGGACAGAGCTGGAATAATGGATATTCCTTCACCACATCTCTGTCCCTCTCAGAGAAGGGATTTCCACACACCAGAAGCAATTTGGGCTCGGATTTGAGAATCCCCTTGGTTTAGCAATCATTCCTGAGCTCTCCATAACCCAGCCAGTGATGCAGGAGGAGCTGGAAGTGCCAACACCTGGCTGGGAGCTCCTGAGCCTTTCACAGAGGCCTCAGTTGTGCCAGGGGAGGTTTGTATTGGATATTAGGGGAAAAAAATCTATGGAAAGGGTTGTCAAGCAATTCCCTCCATCCCTGGAGGTGCCCAAACCCCACTTGGGGCTGTGGTTTCGTGCTGCTGCTGCTGGTTTGGCTGAGCCCTTCCCACCTAAACAATTCCATCTTTCCGTGGCCTCATTCCCTGCTCAGCCCTTCCTGGGATCAAATGTTCCATATTTCCCAAGCTGTATAAAGATGACACTGGGGATTCTGGCCCTGCTCTCAGACACCCCAAACCAGGGCCATTTAATTTCCTTAATAAAAGACAAAGTGACTTCGATTTATTAAACCACGTAAGTGATCAAAATAGCAAAACATTTGCAAATATCAAATTCACCTGGGAACAATGGTTTCTTTATGTTTCACTGAGCTTTTGTGTGCTTTTCTCATTCAGAGAACAATTTGGATAATAATCCTTGGAAATTTGTTGCATATGGGTCCTTAATAGCTGATAATTCAAAAAGTGTCTGTCTGACAGTGCTATCAGCAGCACTTGATAGCTCTACAAATGTCTTCTTAGGAGCTGTCAAAGTGTCAGAAATTAATTAAATGTTAGCTTCTGTGACTCAGAGTGAAGGGGAAAAATCAATGCTAAATACAGCAACAGTTTTTTCTCTTCTCCTGTTGCCCTTTCATAATGCAAAACTATCTCGAGGAGGCAGAACCATGCAGAAAATGCAGGGTGGGACCAGAAAATATAAAAAAATTTAAAAATAAAAAAAAAAAAAAAGAAGAAGAAGCAGGGACATGGAGAAGTGACTTCGAGGTAGAAAAGGGCTGGAAGGGTTTGGGATGGGCAGGATCAGCCCCTTGGGCCTGTGCTGGTTTTTTCTGAGCTCTGACTGCAGGAATAAAATTGGCTTTAAGAAGGAAAGGCCACAGCCAGGGAGAGGGGCTCAGCAATTCCAGCCCTTTCCAGGCTGTTCCAGCTCCCTGCTGGAGTTGGAGGAGTCATTTATAGCTCATCCCTTGTGTCCATTCATCAGGAATTTACTCAGTGCTGGTTAGGGAGGGTGTAAAATCCTTGGATAAAGTAATCAAAATTTCCTTTCATTTCCTTCCCTATCTCCCTCAAGATTTTATTTTTTCTTTAAGTAGAACTGTTTTCACAGTAATAGTTTTTTCTTTATATGCACCATGAAGGAAGTTAGAAGGTAATGATTGAATGTTGTAAAAGTGAAAAGATTTGGTGTTTCTATTAAAAAAAAAAAAAAGTTTTAATTTGGGAAAATGAAACAGAAGAAAAGTTCCAAATACTCTGCACAAATCAGGGAAACTTAAACAACAAAACCTAGAAATTAAAATGGTGTGATCACACAATTAAAGGCTGTATCCAGCACACATCCTCATGGCACAAAACTACAATTACATGGACAACTCTGTTAATTCCCAGCTTTGGAAAGTTTGATTTTTCAGCCCTAAAAAACAACCTTCATTTCTCCAGCCCCAGAACTGGCAGCATCTGGAGGCATTTTTGGTGGCCATTAAGGTGTTTTGTGAGTCTCTCAGTCCTGCTTTGAGGAGCAATTTGGATTTTAGTGCTGACAGTTCCTCAGCAGAAAAGAAAGCAGCACTTAAAGAGCCAGCTGGAAAATGGAAGCTGCTTTTTCCTGGGGATGAAAAACACAGGGAAAAAGCACAAATAGCACCTGGCTCTGGCATTGGTGAAGTTCCTGCACAGAGGGAAAACAGAGTCTTGGTCTGAGGGAAAAAGAGCCCAAAAAGGAACAGATTCCTTTGTGAATTTACAGCAGCAAAGCCACTCTAATTCCCATGCAGAGTCCCCACGGATTTCCAGGGTGCCTGAGCTAATCCAGATATGGATTTGCCACAGGTCAAGGGCAGGGCAGGGCTGCAAGGTTGCAGCCTCGTGCCTGATGGCAGCAGTGCAGCAGCAGCAGCAGCAGCAGCAGCATCCTGCTGCCCATCCCTGCTCACATCGCCCTCCCTGCTCCAGCAAAACCCTGCTGGGAGCACTGTTCCTGCAGCTGGAGGGAATGTGCTGCTGGAATTCACAGGGAGAGGGGCTGGAGTGCAGAGGCAGAGGTTTGCCCTGCTCTGCTGTCAGCTCCCTGCTCTTTTCCAGAGAGCAAACTGAGAAATGTTTGTTTGTCGTGCCAATATTTCTCGTGATGGATCCTCTAATTATGATTGTGGCACACAAGCACGAGGGAGCAAATGGGGGATGTTCACCAGCCAACAAATCCCTTCTGGCAGGATCTGAAACCTTTTTTCTCTCAGAAACAGCAAAGGTGTAAGTCTCCTCTTGGTATTCACTCTGCCTGCAGACACTTCCAGGGGTAAAATCCTGGCAGGGCTGATCCTGAGGAGTGGCAGGAGCTGTCACTCCTGTCCCTGGTAAAGATCTGGGGCCAAAACTTGAGCCAGCCTTTGCTTCTGTATGGAATCTCCTAAGCTCTTGCCTCAGACATGACACATTTAGGATAAAACCTGGAGTTTCAAGGCCCAAGCTTTCCTCTGCAAACTCCAGACACAATTTTGGGGCCTAACTCAGTGTGCACCCTACAGGGAAACAGCAGCCAAAGCCACCAGTGACAGCATCCCCCGGGAGATGTCCCACAGCATCCCCTGGGAGATGTCCCACAGCATCCCCTGGGAGATGTCCCACAGCAGCCCCTGGGAGATGTCCCACAGCATCCCCTGGGAGATGTCCCACAGCATCCCCTGGGAGATGTCCCACAGCATCCCCTGGGAGATGTCCCACAGCATCCCCTGGGAGATGTCCCACAGCATCCCCTGGGAGATGTCCCACAGCATCCCCTGGGAGATGTCCCACAGCATCCCCTGGGAGATGTCCCACAGCAGCCCCAGGACAGCCTCCACCTGCTGTCCCCAGGGTGTTTTGCCTGCAGATGTTGCCAGATGTTTGATGTTTCCTGCTAATTGCTGCTGCCCAGAGGTGCCCATCAGGCTGCTGAGGCTGCTCACAGACAGATCCTCTCCCAGGGCTTCGCACAGAAATCAATGTCTGAGTGGAATTTGCACAGAACGCTGCCTCCCTGAATATTGTCACTTTCCTCTGGAATTTTGGAATCAATGGGCCATAGGAAGCTGTCAGACTGACGTCCTTTCTGTCCTCAAGATGTTTGCTGGGCTCTGCTGAGAATGCAACAAAGCTATTCCAGCCCAAGGAAAAAACATCATTTTTTTCTGGAGTAGAGAGGAGGTGGAAGAGAAAGGGAAGGGGGAAATGTCTTTGAGGAGCTGCTTTGTTTCCCTTTTCAGGGGTTTTGTGAAGGGGAAAAAAGAGCATCTTCTGGAGCAGTTTCACTGTTTTGTTTTTGCATGCAAGCCCAGAATCGCTGTGGATTCCTGGTTGTGGCTCCCTGGAGAGCCAGGGAGGTGTGGAGCAGCTGGCACTGGGTGGGAACCTTTCCCTGCTCATTTCTGCTCAGGGGACAGCGTCTGCAGCAGCCGGGAGCAGGGGGAGAGGCCGGGAATGAGGGGAATATTGCAAACCCTGCCCCGAGCTGAGAAAACACCGCTGATGCTGCTGAAAACGCCCTCCCCTGCGCTGGGCTCCTGCAGGAGCAGCTGACACAGAATCACCCTGGTGGCTTTAAATAAACGCGACTCCCCCGGGCACTGAGTCCTCGCTGCAAATGCAGCGGGGAGGTGACAGGGGAGGTGACAGCCGTGACTGAGGGCATGGCAGCAATCACACCTGAGCCTTGCAGGAGGCACAGCTCCTCTTTCCACACTCTCCATACCCCAGGAATGATGCACGGGCAGGAGGCTTGGGCACCTCTGCACCCACGGGGGCAGAATCCGGGACAAAAATCCTGCCCAGGCTGGGGCTTTTAATTCTAATTTCAACGCTGCAGCCTTCATATCTATCAAACCAACAGCTCTGCCATCAGCTCCTTCCAAAAGCCTCTTGAAAAATCGTCTTTTTCTGCCTTTCCCCTGGCTCCCCATGGCCCAGGTCCTTTGCTACCCAAGGTATCAAAGGTGTGTTCATTGCAGCTGCTGCTCACTCTGATTCAGAAACACCCCTGGTTTTGCACAGTGTCCGGTTGGATCCTCTTGCTAGAAGGTGCTCACACATCCCCCTGAGCTCCTGGTCCCAGTTTTCCTCCTGTGGAGCAGAGCTGTGAGCAGGGCTCTGTGGATGCCAACACTCCTGAGCCACCTACCCGGGGTGCTCCTGCTGATGCCGAGGGATTTTCTGTTCCCAGCACTTCCCTGCCCGACCACCGTGATGCTCAGAGCTCCCTGCACTGACTCCAGGCTGTGATTCACCTCCTCCCAGGCTGCAGGGACCCTCAGGAGCCTCAGCTCCTCCTCTGGAATGCGGGGAGGGTTTCCTGGCTTGGGAGAGGGTGGTGGCACAATCCCAGTGCTTTGTGGCTCCAGAATTTCAAGGCCGAGCCCTGGTTTTAAGGCAGATTTCTCAGTTCTCCATTTGCTCCTTCAATCATCCCTCTTTCCCTATGGAATTTTTGCCTGAGCTTGAAATTGTGTTGCAGGAAGGAAAGGGAAGAAGTTTTTTTCCCAGAGCATTTGTCCTTCATCCCTGTGATGGAGCAGAACCTTCCCAGGACTGTGCTCCTGCCCTCCCTGCTGAGACCCAGGGCACACATCAGGCTGGACCCTCTGCAGGAGGATGTCCTAAGGCTGAATTTCTCTGGGAATTCACTGCCTGCTGCTTTCAGGCCCTCTGAAAATCTCATCCTTCCAGGTTTCCTAGCAAGTCCTCACGGAAGGGAAGGACTCAGTGCCATCTTCCCTAGAGGGGGAGGAAAGCTCCTGTAACTTCCTTTAACCCGTCCTTCTGCTAATAAAAAGCAGATTCCATTTTTAAAGCAATCTTTAAAATTGGCAGTTGAAGCCTTGTCTTCATTCAAGGCTTGCAACCAAATATGTATTTTTCAGAAATCCTCCAGTTTGAACATTTTCTCACCCCCAACGTGTCCAACAGCCAAACATCAGCAAGGAGAGGTGGTAGTGGATTGGTTTGTGCTGTTTGGTTTGGGGTTTTTGTCATGACTAATCATTTTAGGACCAGGTTGGGGTATAAATACTTCCCTCCAGCAACAATCTCCTCCCAGAAAAGCCCAGCAGGGCCCCTGCCCACCTGGAATTCAGGAGAGGTTTGGCTGCTGCCTGGCAGAGCCTTGGGTTCCTCCTGTTCTTTCAGAATCTGTGGGTGCAGGGCAAGCTTTGATCTCTACATTTGGCACAGATGAATTTTTCAAGCTGGAGCTGCTCCAAGCAGAGCCCACTTGAGCCTTTCTCAGCTGGGTGGAGAGGATGGGCAGAAAAACCTTTTTAAAAGTAATTTCTGACTGTGTTTTCAGCTTTGGACAAACACACAAGCAGAAATATTGGACACACCTCAGTATTCAGTGGCTAAAGGGGAAGGATTTATTCCTTCCCTGGGCTCTCACATAGGGATGGTCTCTGTCAGAGCAGCTCTTCAGCCTGGAAGATATTGGTTCTTATTAAATGTTGCATTACTATAGACCCAACATCCTGTTCTCTACAAAAGCCCTTTTTATTTCTCTCCTCATAATTCCTTTATCTGTATCCTAATGCCAAATCTCCCTGACGAGATCTGAGCCTCTGACTAATCTAATAAATTCCCAGCTTCATGAATGCTGGTGATCTGTATTCCTTTAGAATCTGTGCAGTGTTTGAGATCATCCACCAATGTCTGCAAATAACCCTTAATCAGTCACACAGCCAATTGTGTGATTTTTGAGGAGTTGGAAAGGTTGAATCTCCTCACTTCCCACCCCCTCTTAGAAATGTACAGAAGTGGCTGAAATTTGAACAAAATATTTACTTTTAAGTGCTGGCTAAAAAGTGGCAAATATTTAAGGATTTTTTTTTCATTATTTGTTTTTGTCTGTCTAATGTTCACATTTTGGTACTTGGCATTTGAAGTGTAAAACAATTTAATTGCAGAAATGGGTTGTGTTAATTCCTTGGCTGAATAAACCCTCCTTGCTTCCCCTCCAGCCAGGCTTCCCATGTTTATGCAGCACCTGGCACAGGGATACTGTAGCTCTCGAGTCCTTCAGCCACACTTTATTAAAAGTAAATAATAATAATTCAGATTGAAGGCATCAAATATTTGCCCTCCACTTATGTCAGCGAGCACTCATTGAACATCTGCTCTTTCCACTCCTCCCCCTGAGCTTGTTTGCAAAAATGTTTGCCAAAAGCAGTGAGTTCCAGAGGAGAGCCTTTTTTTCCCCTTTTCCCCTTTTTTCCTCAGCTTTGTGGGAGTTTGCCCCAAACCATCCCTGACTCAGCTTTGCCACCGGCTCCCTCTGGGCAGCTTTGATGGGGCTGTGTCAATCGCTCCAAGGGCCACTTCCCTGCGTTTAAAACTCCAAGGAAACACTTAATGAATTACTGTCCTGTCCCTCGTGGCAAAGGAACGGAGCCAGGCTCCAGCCTCAGAGGGAAGGCGAGAAAGCTGCGAGTATTCCCCACCCAGTTCTCCTCAAATCCCGAATCCCGATGATCTCTAACCATTTAACCGAGTATTCCCCACCCAGTTCTCCTCAAATCCCAAACCCTGATGATCTCTAACCATTTAACCGAGTATTCCCCACCCAGTTCTCCTCAAATCCCAAACCCCAATGATCTCTAACCATTTAACCGAGTATTCCCCACCCAGTTCTCCTCAAATTCCAAACCCTAATGATCTCTAACCATTTAAGTGAGTATTCCCCACCCAGTTCTCCTCAAATTCCAAACCCCAATGATCTCTAATCATTTAATCCCGGGGCTAAACCAGCTCAGCCATTCCAGTCCTGACTTCCAGCGCCCATTTTTTTTGCCGGGAGAAGGGAGGAGCAGAAGCCCCCTGTCCCTGTGCATCCATCCATCCATCCATCCATCCATCCTTGTGCAGCCCGTGCGCGGGCGCTGAGCCGTGCGGGAATTGCGCTGCCGCAGCAGCTCTGGGGATCGGCAGCTGTTCTCCGGAGAGCCCCGCGGCTCCTGCCCTGCCCCGGGGCCTCTCCAGGACAAATGTTGGCCTGACCTCCTTGGGATGACCTTCCCGAGTGGCTTCCACACGCACAGAACGCTTCGTTGCCTTTTACATCCGCTGTATTTAATTCCTGCCTGCTCTGCCTTCCCACCCTGGCGCTGCTGCATCATCCTGTCCCCTCTCTTCAGCTCACCCCACCCCCAGAGCCACAAATTCCCTGCTTTGCTGCTCCTCCTTTTGCCACAAAAGCTCACCACCTTGGAGAAATCATTGCTCCCAGGCACGGTGCTCAGTTCCCCTAAGGAAGATGCTCAGCTGCTGACCCTGTGGGGTTTTCTGTGCATTTTGGGGAATATTTTTCCCTGCCTGGCCTTTGGAATTGCTTGCCCAGTCAATCAAACTTCCCAAGAGCAGAAGGGTCCTGCACAACATTTTAAGTTCTCTCACTTTTAGCGAATTCTGGTGGTGGAAGGATTTTGGTTCTAGCACGTGTGGTACCACCTGTTTTCCAGGTGAAATCGTGGGTATTTTCTATGTGAAGTTGTGCCTATTTTCCAAGTGAAATCGTGGTTATTTTCTGGTGAAATCATGACTATTTTCCAGGTGAAATCGTGGCTATTTTCTACGTGAAATTGTGCCTATTTTCCAAGTGAAATCGTGGTTATTTTCTGGTGAAATCATGACTATTTTCCAAGTGAAATCGTGGCTATTTTCTGGTGAAATCATGACTATTTTCCAGGTGAAATCGTGGCTATTGAGCCAAAACGTTACAAAAGTGGTTTAGGGTTTTCTCTTGTTTTCATTGACCTTCTCCCATTAAGCCTTCATTAAAATTCGGGCAAGCTCATTAAGGTGCTGCAGTGGAACTACAGCCAGTGTGTGGAGCACAGCCCAAGAACACATTGGAATTTCCAGGTCTCCAACTTCTTGACAGAGGATCCCTTGCTCAGTTCATGGTTTTGGGCAGATCCTGCCCCAAAAACACCTTGGAAAGACAAATATTTTCTTCCCATATTCCACGAAACTTGTTGGTAGCATCACTGACAAATCCCCAGCCAGGGACAAACTTGGAACCTTCAGTGCTCCATTTTTTTGGCTGATTTGAGGAATTTCTCTCACTCTGTCCCAACCCTGGCATTACTGCACACACTCAGCTGCTGCTTTCCTGAATTTTATTTTACTTTTACACAGTCAGCAAAATTTCCAGCCTGCTGGGAAGTGCACACTCATCCATTATGAACCCAGTTCCTAAATCCCGTGCCTGGGACAGTGAATTCCATTTGATTTCCATTTTCCTTTAATCCACAAAGTCATTAGCAGGGCTCCAGAAAGCCATGAATATTTTCCCCAGCTTGGGAGGGAGCAGATTTTCTTTCAGATGAAGCATTACAAGGAGCTCTAATGTTTTTAATTAATGTGCTGGGTATGAGTTATTGTGGAAGTTCAGGCAGGACTAAACCCGGGGCTGTTTAATTCATCAGCAATAAAAATCACAGGGTGCAGAGACTGAAATCATGATCTGAAGAGAGATGCCCAGCTTGCTGAAGGTGAAACAGGCACAGAAGCCCAAGGAAAGCCTCTTGGTCTTGGTCATCCTGAAATAAATATTCTCTTTCACTTTTTTCCTGTGGTTCTCTCCAGGGAAAAATCCCCAAGAATCACTGATGTGCTTTGCTCTGTAAGCAGGGCTTGCTGTTGTTCCTGTGACTTTGGGGTGTTTTTCTGTGGCATCAGGAATCAGACTCACCCTCAGTGGTCACTGTGTTATCCCACCTGACACATTAAAGATGTCTTGGAATAATATTTTTATGGGGATGCTGAAAGCTGATGGACATGTGCAGGTTATTGAACTCTCTCTTTAGTAATTGCTTTGCCTGTTATTTTTTTTTCATTCTTTTTTCTAAAGTGTGTTTATTGTCTCTGCAAACAATGCCACTTAAGCTAAATTTTGATGGCTGGGATTCTGAGGCCTCCTGAATCAGAAATTCAGTGGTAAAAATTAAATTGCAAAGTATAGCCCCAAAGAATCTCGACTTTATTATTATCATTATCTCTCCTTGTCATTTTCTGTTAGGCTTGTGATTTCCTAATTGATTCTTCCTTCACACTGGGAAAGAAACAAAATAAATCTCGAGGTAAATAAAAATAACTCTTGGAAAGGATGACAAAGGCAAGTGTGGAGCACCAGACATCACATGAAGACAAACATCCTCCCACAGAACGGGGTCCTGCAGGTGGATTTCTGAATTTCAGTGAAACCTCTGTCAGGAAAGGCAGGTGGGAGCAGGGAATGCTGCATGGCAGTGCCAGGAGTGAGCCCTGGCTGCAGATCTGCCCCCAGCCCCCTGCAGCTGAGCCAGGTGTGCTGGCACAGGGATCACTGTGGGGAAGGGAGGAGACCCCCTGAGGGAAGCAGTGACTTTGTGCAGGGGCTGCTTTGCTTGGAATTCCAATGGAAACACTTCAGGCTGAGGAGTTCTCAGCCAGCCCTGGCTCTTTCTGCTCTCCAGAACCAACACTGAGGGATCAAAATAAGATATTTTAAATTTGCTGCCTCATCCCACCACATCTGCTCAGTGTGCACACTTCCTTTGGCAACAAGGCCAGGAAAATCTGCCCAGTTCCCTCTGCTCTCCTCCAGAGGTGTTTGTGCTCCTGAGCTCTGCCTGTGCTGCAGCCCCTGGGATGCTCAGAGCCCTTTTCCCTGCAAAAGCTTTTCCATAAAACCCGGGTGCCTCAGCCTGTGTGAGCTCCAGGCAGGCTGGCCCTGGCCCTGCCCAGCAATTCCAGTGCTATTGACCCACTCCCAATGATCCAGGCTCGGGAATAGCAGCAGGCAGGCCAGCAGTGCCCTGCAGCCTTCAGCAGCCTGGGAGGGAGCCCTGCAGTTATTCATGGATGTAAATCCGTGTGGGTGGGAGCTGCATGTGACCAAAGGGGCTGGAATTTACTCCCAGACCTTGTCTTGAGTCTGGAAATAAACCCGGAGCCAGGGATCCCCCTGCCCTGGCAGCTCTGTCCCCAGCAGTTCCCTCGGTGCTATCCTTGGAAATCCTTGCTTCCAGTTGGGAATTTGAGGGGAAAAAATTGAGGAAATTTGAGGAAAAGGCTCCCCTTTCAGTCTGGTTTTCTAGAGAGGAAAGATAAGCAGGAACCTGAATCTCACTGGTACCTCATGTGCCGTTTCAAAATAATAATAACAATAACAATAATAATGGTGATGCTTTATAATAATAACTGTCATGCTTTAATAACCTCCTGTTTTACAGCACAGGCCCCAGGCATGCTTCACAACCTGCTCTCCAAATGAAAATAAAACAATATGTAGGACTCCACTCACATGGAAATTCTGATGTTGACTTTTTGACTAACGAAATAAAGAAAACCCTCTAATTCTTACAGTTTTGCCACCAAAGTGTAAATAAGGAGCTTTACACATGCCTGGACATGGTGGGCTGAAGTATTGCTGTAGTATTTATTATAATCCCCATTTCAGTACTCACAAACACATTTTTAGAGCATCCATAACCTCATGGGGGTGATGAATGATTCATGTACTGGGACATGAGTGATTCTTCCTGTTCAACAATATGTATGTGAATGTGGGGGGGTGTTTCTATTTTTAAGGCCTTTTAAATTAGCAAGTTCTTCATAATTGTGGCTTTTCAAACCCGGGTGACTAAAATTCACCTCCCAAATCTTCGTGGGGATGTCTCAAGGAGAGCAGGAGGCTGGAGGTGTCCTGTCCCCTCGCTGGGGTGGGTTCCAAGGATGGAGATAAGGCTGGAACTAAAAGGTGTTCAAATGTTGGACACCCAATTCCAGACTCCAGTAATCCCAGAGATAATCACATTTTTTTCTCAGCTGTCATACAAATAAGCAAAAGCTTGAAATAAACAGATACAAAGGGGCTGGGGGTCAGGGAGCGCTCGTTGCAGAGAATCTTAATTTGCTGGAGCTCCAGATTGCCTCAGATATCAAAATAGGATGGAGTTTAGACAAGTAATTTGCAAGGTACCATATTTTAGGTAATAGCTCAAAGTTCTCTGCTGGAGTGTGTCAGCTGCAGCGTTCAGGGGAGCTGATTGAAAAACCTGAGCTGCTGCTGAAGGGTTCATTTCTCTCCCCGGAGCTGCAGATTGCACTGAGCACTCTCAATGGTGTTGATTTTGCTGATCCATCCCCAGCGCTGGCAGTTGGCACCCTGGGGCAGCCAGCAGAACCCAATATTCCTATTTATGTGTGTATTTATCAGCCAGTGAGTGCTTACAGACCCTGGGACACCTCACACCAGAACAGCCCAGGAGAAATTTGGGCTAAAGGAGACAGAAAGGAGCTACAAATGCCAGAGGATGCCCAGCACGGGCTGCATGCAGAGGGTTTCTCTCACCCAGGGTACTCCAGGGGCTGGGTGGGTTTATTTTATTTGTCTCCCTGAGGAATGTGAAGTGTGGCCATCCCCGGCTGGGGCAGCCCTGCAGAGCTCGGGCTGGGCTCTGTTATCACAGCTTTTATTGCTCCTGCAGTCTCTCCCTCTCCCCAGCGCTCCAGAACACATAAGGCTGCATTTACATTTTCTGAATGGACTAATCATGGCTCTCTGCTTTGATAAAGAAAGTGCAGCCTCCCACATAACCACATGGAAACCAACAGGGAAGAGTAAACCAGAAATAAACCCATTCTGGGGGGTTGAGAGAAAAATACCCACCAGGATAATTGGGAGGGATGTACAGAGAAGCAGCAACTGAACACATAGTCACATCTTCAAGAAAAAAAAAAATAAATTACAATGCTAAAAATACCCAGGTGAAGGACAGCGAGAGAAAACATGATTGAAGCAGAACAATTGGGAGAGGAGTTAATGGTTATTAGCAATCACTTCAGATTGAATATAGGTTGGTTTTGTAACAGCCCAGGGGATGATGCATCTGACAGGACTTAAACAATTGCCTCCCCCTTCCCCAAAGGATCTCGCTGGCAGCACCCTGGCACTCACTGCTCAGCCTCCTGCTCCTCCTGAAAGTTTTGGGTTGTAAAAGACAGCAAAGTTTGATCCCAGACAAAGCTTTCCAAACCCATATTCCAAGCTTGAATAAATTTTAACCTTCAGCCCACTGTATTTTCTCTTGTAGCCTTAAAAAAACAACCCTGGGAGGTCACAGTCCCCCCAGTCTGGGATCTTTTTATCCAATTTTGCCTTTGCCTGGGCAGGAGTGTGAGAATGGAGCAATGTTTATGATGTTTCTGCAAACACTCCCCCATCACCCAACTGTTTGCTGTGCCAGCCTGCTTTCTGTGCATTTATTAACAATCTGTGGACTTCTTTCTTTTTGGATTTGCAATTCCCCAGTGTCTACAGCTTTTGGGAACGTTTTGCATGCAGACATTGTGTGGCAGGAGGCTTTTGCAGCTCAGTGTTCACTGTCCTGCACCTCCTGGCACTGGAATATCAGCTCTGGGCATGTGGGAAATCCAAACCTGAGTCCCAGATTTCCTCAGTGTTCACAAGGAATTTGTGCACAGAGGGTGAAATTGAAAACGAGTTATCCTGAAAGGATTCTGAAGGGCCTGAGCCAAATCCATCCTGCTCATAACTGGAGAGCTACAAAACCTTGGAGATAAGCGTTTGTCAAAGGGGCTTTTTTGGCTGTTGTTTTAGAGAAATTGTGTCTGGTAATTGTTGCAGAACGATCCTTGTGGGTCCCTCCCAGCTCAGGATTCATCAGCTTGGGCTTGCAGCTCCCAAGCTGAGGGAGGCAGAGGATATGGGAGGGTGGAGATTTGCTGATTTGGAGCAAAGGATGGATTTGAGGAGGAGAACACCCAGGGAACAGCACTTTGTGTGCCAGGCCTGTGCCACGGAGGGGGAACAGCTCCGTCACGGGGCTGAGCTGCTCCCAAGTGCAGGGTGAGGTGTTCCTGCTGCTCCTGCTGCCTTTCCCAGCCCTGCTGAGCCCTGCCCAGTGCCTGCAGCCCCTGCTGCTGCTGCTGCAGCCCGGGCAGGCTGGGGGAAGCATCCCAGGCATGAAGTGCCATTAAGGCAGAGCTGAGTGTGGCTGCCAGGCAGGTGTCTGCCTCTCGAGCAGGGCTGAGCACATCGAGTGCACTCTGTGTCCTGCTGCCTGGCACAGGGCCACGCTGTGCCTCTCCTGATGCTGCTCTGGGCACACATCAATCCGGCCTGGCAGGCTCAGGGATGGATCCTGCTCGGCTCAGGGAGATTTGGGGTGTGGGAGCAGCGTCAGGGTGGGCACGGGGGACGCTCTGTGGGACACTCATCCCATCCAAACCCTGCCCAAGCTTTCCTGCCGGGTGACAGTGACACAGGAGCAGAATGTCACGGGAAAGGAGCTCCTTAGGGGCCCATATCACCAAAAATAAACCCACACTGACTGCTCCCTGCTCTTGTGGGGTCACAAGCTTCTCTCTAAAGCCCAAAACTTGCACATTTTCTTTTCCAATGTGACAGTGAACCTCTTCCACACAGAATGTGTGTGTTCCCGTGGCACTTAGGTGGAAATGTGGAAAGCACAGCAGATTTTACACAGATTTTTTACATAAATCAGTACAAAATTCTTTTACAAACTCTGTTCAGAAGGAAGGAAGGCAGGCTTGAATGTAACAGAATTTCTGCAGCGTGGAAAAGAAGTAAAAGGGTGAGGGGGAAATAACAAAAACTGCAGCAGTCTTCACTTGATGGAGTCAGAAATATTGCCAAGAGGTTGGGTTTTTTCTAGATTACTACAAGCAATTACTTCAACAGAGATAGAAAACAGGGTTGTGAGTTCTTAATACCACTGTGTGTGTATAGAACAATAATTCCCTGGAACCCTGAACACGTAGGAAACCCAGCCCACGCTGTTTTGCATGTGTTACCTATCTGACCAGCTCTGTTATAACCCTGGTTATTTATAAAACACCCCAAGCTGTTTTTCTTTTCAACCTGGAGCTCCACTCCAGGAGCAGTGATTCATGCTCCACATGCTGGGAACCCTGCAGTTCCGTGCCTGGCATGTGGGAAAGTCGGGATGGGAGAGAGACTTGAGAATTACCAAGTGGGGATGTGTTATCTGGTGCAGAAACAACCTACAGACAACAGCCTGGACCAAAAATACTCCAGTGCTGAGCAGGACCCAGCCCCATCCTGGTGTTCCATTCCCTGCCCTAAAGCCACACTTTCCACTGGTTTCAAAAAGCTGGATGGAACTTAGAACTGGGGGGGGGCAATGGAAAAAAAAATTTAGGATGGAGACAAAGGTGACTGTAAACCTCACAGAAAATCTGCTTGCAGCACTGGGAGAAGAATTTCTGAGAGGTTTTCTTCCAGGGGTTCCTCAGGAAAGGGTGACAGATCCCCTGTTCTCCACTGGGGAAGATTGTTCTACACCAGGACTGGTGCTGAGCATTAAGACTGAAAGGATGCCAGCTTTGCCTTACCAGATGGAAAAAAATGAGTGTGGCAAGGCGAGAAAAAAGAGTGTTTCCCCTCAAATAATTTGATTGAACAATCTTTTTCCTTGGGGAACTGGATTGTACCTACATTACATCCTCTCCACACATCCTCCTCCACTTCTCCCTGTCACTCTCTCTCCATTGTGTCTATGTGAGAGCAACGTTAAACATCAAACTTCTAAAAATGAGCCGAGCTTCTTAGCAACTCCAAATGCCTCTTTAGCATACAATAACAATTGTTTGTTGCCTTTCATTGAGTGCTTTAGATGGAGAAATGAGACAGCCTGAATTTCAGTTTGAAAACCCGCTCTCACCTCTTCTCTTGCGGAAGGGAACAGCTTAATGGGTCTTTTTGGTGTAATGACAAATATTTTCCTTTTTCTCCTGTCTTTATTTACATCTCTAGGCAGTGGTGATCACAGCAGCCACCGCTGTCTGTGTTCCCTCACCGGGATGTTCACAACATTTCTATTTCTGGCAGAAAAGCACAACACCAACCTCTTACCTTCAAGCCATACGAATCCCTCGAGCAGAGGTGTGAGCACAAATATATCCAAAACACCGCAACTCTCCACCGTGGCTTTTCCCAAGCTCTCCCAGGCTTTTCAGGCTGACTTTTTTGGCGTTCAGCATTCACACCCAAGCGGAGAAGCGAAAAGAAAGGCAACGACCAGCCCGGGCGGCGGCAGCGGGAGCGGCGCGGGTGGAAGCGGCCGTGGCGATGCCCGGGCTGTTCCCACCCCCTGGAACCCCTCGGGGGGAGGAGAAGCCTTCCCTGAGCGCTGCCCTGCCCCGCGCAGGCACTCCAGTGAGCGCCGGGGGTGCTCGGCCGGGGATGTCGGTCAGGGATGCTCCATCAGGGATGCTCGGTCAGGGATGCTCTGTCAGGGATGTCGGTCAGGGATTTCGATCAAGGATGCTCTGCCAGGGATGCTCTGTCAAGGATACTCAGTCACAGATGCTCAGTCAGGGATGCCCGGTCAGGGATGCTCCATCAGGGATACACAGTCAGGGATGCTCTGTCAGGAATGCCCGGTCAAGGATACTCAGTCAGGGATGCTTGGCCGGAGATGTTCTGTCAGAGATGCTCTGCNCCAGGGATGTCGGTCAGGGATGCTCAGGGATACACAGTCAGGGATGCTCTGTCAGGAATGCCCGGTCAAGGATACTCAGTCAGGGATGCTTGGCCGGAGATGTTCTGTCAGAGATGCTCTGCCAGGGATGTCGGATGCTCAGGGATACACAGTCAGGGATGCTCTGCCAGGGATGTCGGTCAGGGATGCTCAGGGATACTCAGCCAGGGATGCTCGGCCGGGGATGTCAGTCAGGGATGATCAGGGATGCTCTGCCAGGGATGCTCGGCCGGGGATGTCAGTCAGGGATGATCAGGGATGCTCTGCCAGGGATGCTCGGCCGGGGGATGTCTCTCAGGGATGCTCCGCGTGCTCCTGGAGCGCTGGCACCCTCTGAGCTCCAAGCTTAGCGCTGTCCCCGCGTGTGCACAGCTGTTGGCACGGCGGGGGAAGCAGGGACAGCAGGGATTTCTGTGTGGGGAAGCGAGCTGGAGGTGTTACTGCCACCGTTAGCAGCCCGTAAACCTCCGGTGTGAGGGAACAGGGCAACGCATCCTTCCAGGTGCCAGCACGTCCTGGGGATCTGCTAAAAACCCCGGCTGGAATTCTCAGCAGTGCTCGTTGTTTAAACACTCCCTGTGCTGGTGAAGAGATCTCTTTGCAATTCAAATACCAAGAGAAACCATTTCCTGAAAGTGTGGCTGCTGTTGCAATATTTTAATATCTTCTTATAGTTTAATATATCTAACATCAGCTCGCTTCCAGAGCAGTCCCTAATCTGAAGGGTGTTTCCTAAGAAAGATCCTGGGTTTTTTCCCATTAAAGGCTCAAGACCTTTTCTGAATGTATTTTTCATATTACCAAACAAGGAAAGAACAGAGTGAAACCCATCTCTGTGGTGAAGATTTAAAGAAATTCATTTTTCTGGGGGTTTTCTCCAAACAAATGGATTTCAAATGCTGCTTTCAACCCCTCTGGATGGTGGAAGCCTAAATCTCCCGGGATGTTGCATTCCTGAATTGCTGTGTGCACACTCTTGACTTTCTGAGTCATCTTCAGTGCTAAAGTCAGACTGAATTCTCCTGAACTTTCCAAGTGTTACTGCAATAATTTCCTTTTTATCGGATTTATGTGAGTTTTGCGATGCCAAGGGAGCCAAATGATCTCAGCACAGAACAGTTATTTCTTCTGGAAAGCAGGACAGCAAAAGCTCTCATACACTTTGCTTGCCTCAAAGGAAATACATTTATTTAATGGGTGGCCAAGACTTCTTTGAGATGTTTATGCTTTCTCCGAGGCCAAGAAGAACCTGTCCTCTCCTCAGCTCCTTGGGCTTCCAGTTGTATCACAAGAATATTTTCCATCCAGCCATCCATAAGGAAATCAACTGCAATCTGAGTCAGGAAAAGAGTAATTTAATAACTGAGCAGAGTGTGAGGTGTTTAATGGACGAGCTCTGAGTCTCACTGACTCTTTGCCATCTGCCTCAGCCTTTTGATTTACAGCGTTTAACTGCTTGTAAAACTCATCTCTGGGTGGGTTTTTTTCATTCCTACCAAAGGAAAGAAGCCTTTATTCTTTCCCCTGGAAAACGATGGATTAAAATAATGGCTGGTCTGATGGGAGATGTGCTACAAATCACATCTGCCTTTGCCAGAAATGCACCTTGTCTCTGAGGTTGTAATGGGAAGAGTTGGAAAAAACTGCAGGAGACTTTAATCAGGTGATGGAGACGTCCTTAGGAAGTTTAAAGTGAGATTCATTTCCCTTGCATTTCATATCAAGGATTTCAATAAATGCCCTAGAGTCAGATGAATCACGGGAGAAAATAAAGCTCAATAACAAGAAAAACTGATGGATAAAAGAAAACCAGCCCTGAACCCAAAGCCAAAACAAAATGAAACTTCAAACCCACGAGGGCAACCTTCTCATAAGGAGCAAAACCTTTTCTTCCCAGGGTCTTTTCTGGTTTGTGGAGCACTGCTCCTGGGGCAAATATTGGCAAAGCTCCTGAATATTCTGTGTTTCCCCTCCAGCAGCAGCAGGAGCCAGGCTGGTGCAGGGCTGGAGCTCCGAGCTCCTCTCCCTCCTCACCCGGCTGCGGGTTGTGCCACCTTCCTTACAAATACCCAAATTAGCATCCCTTGCAGGTGTTCCCTCCCAGGGCAGGCCTGGATCTGCCTCTGGAATGAAAGCCCCGCAGCTCAGGGAGGCAGATTAGTCATCGTGAGCCTTCTGAACTCGAATGCTCTGCGGTTCTCTCATCTCTCCTGCCAAAACAAGCAGCACACCCCGGGTGAGGAGGGAGCCTTTGCTGTGCTCAGCAGAACGGGCTCGGGGAATTGTGGTCAGAATTGGCTTCTGGGGGGGTGATTTTCCCTTCCCAAATCCCGATTTCCCCAAGAGAATTCCTAGAAAACCTGCAAGGGAACAATTCCAATGCCACTTTCCTTTCTCAGATCCCCATTTTCCCTCCTCAAATGCCCATTTTCTGATGGAATTCCCAGGAGCCCTGCTCCCTGCCCTGGGGTGTGGCAGCTGGTAATTCCTGCCGGAGGAAGCAGCAGGGGCTGGCACAGGCTGGCTTTGGGTGTTCAGTCCAGCCCCGGGAAGTGCAGGCTCAGGGCAGGGATGTGGTTGGAGCCCTCAGGAAGGGTCCCCTGGGATGTGCTGTGCTTTTAATGAAGCCACTGACTCATCAGCTGGGAGAGCAGGGGCTGCAGAGGAGATGATGATCTCAGGGCACGGCTTGTGCTTTGAGTGCTGCAAAACCCAGTGAAATGTGTCTCCCTGGATAAGAAAATCGGCATTTTTGGGTGCAGAAGGTGCAGGAGGAGGAAGCTGGAGCATCCTGCCCTGCTGTGGGGCAGGCAGCTGGGGGGCACGTGGTGTTTCACCCCATCCCTGGCACCCCCAAGAGGATTTGGTGCCCCAGGCCTGCTGCCATCCCAGCCTGCTCACACAGCTCTGGAATTGACTGAACCAGTTCATTTCAAGTGCAGGGAATCAATAGTGTTGGGTGGGAGATTTCTTCAGAAGCCAAGATGGGTATTGATATCTCAGGGAAGGAAATGAGTTCTCCTCTCCTTGCATATTCCCAAGGATGGGCCAGGAGGATGCTGTTACTCCCGTGAATCAATAATGTCAATAGTGGGCTCAAAATATTTGGGTTTTTTTTCCAAAAGCAATCATCAGAAAGCTCTAATCTGAGAGGGAGGGCTGGAAAAGGGATCTGACCTACCCATGACACTGATTTCCTGGGGAATTTTGGGCACATTTTGGCCTTTCCTCTGCCTTAGCCTAAAGTTAGGGCAGAATTTTGGACTGGCATGGGTGTGGAGTTGACATGGATTTGATATTTTTAATCAATTGCCATTTCTCATGGGGTTTTTTCCTCCTCTAAATTGGCCTGTGCAATCCCCACAGGATCTGACTGGGGAAATGCTATCAGTGCATATTCAAACAGAAGGAAATTTGCTGTGGTGGTGTTTATAAAAACATGGGCTGAGCTCTCTGGAGAGCAAACCCAGGCTGGGAGCAGAGTCAGTAACGATTTGCCCATGGATGGAGGGCTGGGATGTGCACACACTCCATGCTCACAGCAGCTCCCTGGAAGCTGAAAAACTCCCTTAATTTCCTTGGTCAAGGATAAAAGATGTGCTGCTGAAAGGGATTCCGTGGCAGGGCCTTTGTTTCTCGTCTCCCCAAATGCAATATTTTGCAGGACAGATAAGGACAAGAGGAGGAGGATTTCAAAGCACCTGGCCAAGCAGAGGTTATTAATTCTGATTAAAAATCCAGCTCCTCACTGCTCCAGCACCCATGGGGTTGCTCAGGTGTTGTCAGAGCTGCCTCTCACTATGGAAGCAGAGGAATTTCAGGCTGTGATGGCCCCCAAATACCTGAGTGTCCCAAATTTGGGCTCCTCACCAGGTTACTTTAAAAGATAGGAGGAGATGAGTGCTCCTGTTCTCTCCATCTCTTTGTCTGGTGCTTTCTCTCTGCTGACAAAGGCCCTTGGGAGCCTGGAGTGTTGGCAATCAGCTCGGGAGAATTCACCTGCATTGCAAGAGCCTCTCTTCTGCCTTTTCTGAGGTGTTTTGGGTTGTTTGTTCCTTGCCTCCTCGTTACTTTTGCGAAGCTCGGCAGCCAGTGAAGGCGTGTAATTAGAGTTAATTGTGATTGCTCAGTGATGCAGCAGCCCCCTGCTGACTTCAGGGTGCCTCTGGCTCCAGAGAATGGGAATATTTCAGCAGGACAGGGTCCCTAGAACCCCAGAGCACTGAGAGTTTGTGCTGCTCCTCTGGCTGCTCCCAGAGGGAGGTGGCAATGACACCTGGTGCAGGTAAATTCAGTTTTGTGTTTGTTTTTGGGGCTGGTGCTGACAGATCTCTGGCAATTCCACAGCCGAGCCACCGGGCTTTTGCTCCAGGACCCAGGGGGAGGCTGACAGGGCTTTGATAAATGATCAAAGCCACTCTTATCACATCTCACAGCCAGACACCCAGCCCAGAGCTGACTCCTACCCTTCCTAGGATCCAGAACCCCCCGGGAATTTTGTGCCTCTGTCATGCTGGGATTTCAGAAGGATCTGCATTAAATAAGCTGCCTGGCTTTCTGGGGGGGAAAAAAAGGCATTTTAATAGCATTCAAAATCCCAAAATGACATCATCCTGGGCTGCTGCAGTGGCCACTCAGTGGTCAGTGGATGGTGCTTGCCCTGCTGTGTAATGGGGATTTCATTGCTGGATTTTTTGGGCAGCACACACTTAAAATGAGGCCCACAAACTCCAAATGCCAGCCCCACTCTCAGGAGGGGACTGTCCTGGGCTGGAATTGCTGGAATTCCTCATTCTGCTGTCCATGCCTTGGGAAGGCTGAGCTGGAACAGAGACTGGACAGAATTGGAGAATAAATAGATATTTATTGAAAGACCTTTAACCTTGGGCAGGACCTGAGCCTGGCCAGGGCTACACCCAAAATGGACACAAAATGGTCACAAAATGGACACAAAATGGGCAACCAGATCTTATATTTTCATCAATTTTGGTCCATTTGCACATTGGGGTTGAATTGTCCCATTCCAGCTCCAGGCTGTGAGGTCCCATCCTTCTTGTTCCTCCCTGCAGCCACCCTTGTTTGTGCTTTGGGGCTGAAAGTTGTCCTTGGAGTGCAGCAGGAACAGGATTTGTTTTGTGTCCCTGCTGTGTGCAGAGCTGAGTGCCCCTGACTGTGAGCTCAGAGCTGCACCCTGGGCACCACAGAACCTGGGATACCCCAAAGATAAAACTTCAGGCATCATTTCCCTCTTCTTGGTGCCACACACACACAAATCCTGCAGGGTGTGAGGGGAGCCACACCAGGAATGGGAGCTGGGGAGGCTCAGAATCCCCTAAATACCGAGTTTTAACTATAATTAAAAGCTAAATGCAGCTTCTGAATGAGGCACAGGAGCTGCACTTGCTCGGGATTAGTGAAAACCCCAGGGACAGCCACCCACGGGCCACAGTCTGCTGCTGGGAGGCTGAGAGACAAAGCTTTGAATAGATTACAGCAAATAATTCATCACATCCAGGCTTTTCCAGCCCCTCCGGGGAATCCCGCTGGAAGCTGCCTGGGGCACAGGGAATTTGGGCTGCAAGGAGCAGTTTTGGGGTTCTGGGAGGGAATTCACCTGTTGCACACAGGGAATTTGGGCTGCAAGGAGCATTTTTTGGGGTCTCTGACAGAAGTTGCCTGTTGCACACCCTAAATACAGGTTGCAAAGGGCATTTTGGGGGTTCTCTGAGGGAATTCACCTGTTTCACAGGGAATTTGGGTTCCAAAGGAGCATTTTTGGCGTTCTCTGAGGGAATTCACCTGTTTCACACAGAATTTGGGTTCCAAAGGAGCATTTTGGGGGTTCTGTGTGGGCAGCTGCCTGTTGCACACCCTAACTATGGGCTGTACAGGGAACTTTAGGGGTTCTCTGAGAGCTCTGCCTGCTGCTGCTGGATCAAACATGAAGGAAATTCCTCCCTACCCTGCCCAGCCCTTAATTGCTGCCGTTTATTTCCCCCAAAACGCCTCCTTAGCTCTTTCCCTCAGAGTCAGCCAGCCTAAAGGCTGTATTAATCACCAGGATTAATGTTTATTGCTGCAGGAACACTTTGGGAAGGAAGCTGAGCTCTGCCCAGGTATTTTGGGATCAATGGTCAGGGCGTTTCAGGAACAGGCAGCTTTAGCAGGAACCTGTTCCCTCCCTGCCTGCTCTCTACCCAAACGTGCTCAGCTCACTAAAGGGAGCTGACTTGGCCTTTCCTGGAGCACAAAACCCTTCCCAATCCATGGCTCTGACATGGAGGGCGCTTCCCTACCTCTTTTTCAGAAATGAGATTCACGAGCTACCTGGATCCTCTTTGCAGTTCGGGAAATAATTACTTTACGCAATATAATTTGCTTAAAACCATGACAGTTTTAACTATAGTTTAAGGCTAAATGACTGCTCAGCAAGACAGCTGGTAAAATTCACCCTGTAATAAGACTGCAGCAATGTAAACAAGCCCAGCCCATTTAGGGCTTTGAGTTAATATAGACGTCAAATACTTTCAATATCTCTAAATTTCCCAAACCACCAGGCATTTCCCTCCTTTGTAAACGTGTTTGTAATTGATCCCGTCCTTTATCACCTAAAGGCGCAACAAACGGTCTGTCCTAAATCCATAGAATTGATTATGTTGGAACATAAATTAAATTAACCTGGGAGGAAACATCCCGTGCTTTGTTGGGGCGCCACAGGCGGCGGTGACACCGGGGATGAGGAGCTCCCGCTGCAGCTGGGCTGGAGGGAATTCCAGGGCTCCTCCTCGCTTGGAATGTGGCTTTTTTCCCAGGGAAAACACAGCCTGAAGCAGCCAAAAATAGCAGGTTTATGATAAAACGTGCCTTGGGGGTCTTCCCTCTGTTCTGTAGAGCTCCTTGTAGCAGCTGTGCTCTGCTTTATTTTAAGGTTTTATCCGAGTTTGCTTTCTCGTGTCCAAGAACTTGGAGAACTCCAGCCATGTAAGAGTCACCGCCAGACCAGGTTTAGGTGGCAGACCGAGCTTTTCCCCTCAAATGCTGATAACATGAACAAAACCAGGCTCAGCACTTGCTAAACCCCTGCTATTCACTCCATATGCTTCCCTTCATCCCTGTGAGAGCCTGAACCATCCAGAAACCAACCCAGCAGCCAGGTGAAAAATTGTATTTATAGACAAACCGAGTCATATCCCTGAAAACAAACCCCCTCTGCAGCCTCCCGGCAGGCTGAGCTAAGCCAAAGCATCCCAATTCCACCAATTCCACAGCCGAGCCACCGGGAGGGATCTCCGGGGCCTGATGTCCTCTCTCCTGCTCAGTTAATAACCACCATCCAATTGCAATTATGGCGATAAAGCTTAAAATTCATTTGCAGCCGCTTGAGTTGCGGTGATTTATCGTCGGGTAATTATCTTGCCGCAGTCTTGAGGATGGAATAATCGGCCTGATTTGCATAATCGAGGCACGGGAGCCTTGGGAGCAGGGCTTGCTCTCAGCAGATGGCCCCGGTGTGTGTGGTGGGAGCCCTCGGATTTTATGGCTCACCTTGCATCCCGTCTTGTGTCTCTCTTTGCCTATAGCAAAAGTTTACTGGATTTTACTAATTAAGTGTAATTTACATTAATAGAGAGAGTTCTTTTTTGTGCTGCTGAAGGCAGAGGCAGCCCTGGCCCGCCTGTGTGGATGAACAGGAGCCAGGAGAGGAAGGATTTCAGCAAAACGTGGAATCTCTCAAAGATTTTGGTTGGGGAGGAGCTTAAAAATACTCTCGTTCCAATTTTCCATGGGCAGGGACACCTTCCACCGGCCCAGGCTGCTCCAAGCAGAGCTGATAACTCCACAGAGCAGCATGGTTCCCCCTTTTAAATCAAACAATTCCAAAAATCCTCCCTTAAAACACAGCTCTGGTGCCAGAGGGGTGGTCTGGATGTGCCCTTATGAAGAAGGAGCAGGATCCATAAAACCTGAGAGCTTTCCTCTGGAAATGAGATTTCTCTG
>WEIU01023440.1:452468-464009 GCA_013389925.1 Aegithalos caudatus
AAAAAAAAAAAAAAAAAAAAAAAGCTCGGAATTGTGTTTCAAACTGAAATTTTGACTTGACATTTCTGAGCCCTGTAACTCTGTGCCTTAAAAATGACACCAGCACTTTTCATCTGCCTTTAACGTCCGTTTCATACCAATAATTAGCAGCACCGTGTAATTAGCTGAGTGTTCTGAAGCTCTGCCTGTCATCACAGAAATGGGGCTGTTCCTGTGAAAGGGTGAACGTTCATGGGCTCTTTTTTTTTTTGCCTGAATTCTGAGTTTTCCACCCTTGGTTCATGTGTTTCTTGGTAAAACCATCACAGATGAGGCAGAAATCAATAAAAATTCTAAAGTACCTCATCAAGGGTGTTTCATCTCTATGATTTCATGCAGGATGGAGAGAAAGCTAGGTTTGAAAAATTCAAATTCCTCGACTTCAGCTATTTCTCTGCAGCACAGGTTTTTGATTCCAGTTCCATTCCAGATGCACTACATGTGTTTCTGCCCATAACCTCCCTGTATTTACCACCCACACCAACCCAACCGGGCTCAGTGCCCTGATGCTCCAAAATTGCCAAAGAGCAGCAGAAATCGCCTCCTTCCCTGCACTTTTGTGCCCTCACCGTTGAGTTCTTGAGTGTCTAATGAGGGCTGTGCTCTGAGAGGAAATTACCCTGCGACCCGGGTAATTCTGGGCAGTAAATGGGGGGAAAGGACAAAAAAGCAAACAAGGGCAGGGCTTGACACAGAGTTCATGTCAATCCCCTGCTTTCCCACCCAAATTGGAGCGGGCACTGTGAGAACTGAATTTCCAAGTGTTCAGCTCGCTCTGTTTCCAAAGGACTCAGTCTTGCTTTTAGACCCATCCTCGGAGGATTTTGTTCCCTTAGATGGGTGGGGGGAGGAAAGCACAAATTGCCTTTTTTATTTTTTTTTTTAGTGTAATTTTTAATTATCCTCCTAATTAGAAAGAAAAGACTGTCACGGAAATTACATCTTTTGAATTGTCACACGCAGCGAGGTGAACTTGGCACCTCGTTTTCTATTGTTAGCTCCTCTCCTTGGAACTGGGATGGGTACCCTGGGAAAAGTCTGAGCTCAGGATCTGGGGATGCTCTGAGGGTGGGAAATTCAAATTCCACAAATTGTGCTTTTTTCATCCTCGAAGAGAGAAAAGCTGCTTACTGCGGGTCTGTGTTTGAAGGACCTTTTTCAGTGGAAATCTCCTCCCAATAACCAGCGTGCGCCTCGGGAAATCGGGATGGGGTTGGATTCACAGCCTTTCCTTCTTGCCAGGGCATCCCCGAAGGGGTTACAGGGCCGGGATGCGCATTCCCGGCACACGCAGCCCCTCGGGGAGCCTGTGCAAAGTTCAGGAGGAGCTCACCCGTGTTTGCCCGGAGCTCGCCCGCTGCCGGCGCTGCCCTCCCGCAGGAGCCTCGCCAATAACTGCGGGAAAGGTCAGCGCTGAATGCCTGATGAGCAGGGGCTGCCCAGGGGACAGCAGCTGACTTCGGCACCCCCCAGGCCTGGCTGTTCCCTAAGTTTGTCCCGGTGAAACATTAAAACCCAGCTTATTTAGGGGAAAAAAAGCCCAAAAAACATCTTCTCAAGAGCATTCCAACTCATTAATTCCTCCATTACCAGCAAAGGGTTGTTTCAGGAGCTGGTAAATCGGGTTTAAAAGGCAAATTGACACTTGGAGATTATCTCCGCTCTCGTTCTTTCCTTTTATTTTGAATTCATTTCAGGCTTAGCCTCGGAGCCTGCAGGATGTATCGCTGCTGCAATCAGGATCCTTATTAAAAAAGAGCGGGATTGAGCTGCTAATTCCACAGAGCCATTCTGCAGCTCGCAGCTCGCTTGTAATTCAGATTCAATCAGCAAATAAATATGATAACAGGCTGCTGTTGCTGTTTATTGAACCAACAGACAGGAAAGCTGTGTCTTTAGGAGCTGCTGGCAAAGCTGCGGGACTTGGCACGGCTCTCGGAATTGGGGAAGCAGCAGCTCCTTTGGCAGGGGGCATCCAGGCGTTTTCCCTGCCTGTCACCTCTTGTCCTGCCTGACCTTTCCACCCCACCAGCCAAACCCGCATCCCTGCTCCCTTCTGTGGCTGTCCTGTCCCCCCGAGCCCGCCCTGCCTGTCAGACAGCCCCATCGATTCCTCTATCGATCCCCATTCCAACACGAATTCCAAAGAGCGGCTGGTCTCTGGGAAGGCAGGTGACAGGCACAGAGGAGCTCTGGTGAAGCAGCAGGGTCTGTGGGCAGCAAATCCAGCAGGATCTGCCCTTTCCCGGCCCTGGAACGCCCCAGCACCGCATCCTGCCCCCGGGAGAACCTGGAGCATCCTCTGCTCCAGCTCCGAGCAGCCCCAGGGAAAGGGGAGCTGGAGCTGCCTCAGCGCTGCCGAAATGCCCCAATTCCCGCTTTTCTTGCATTAAAATTTGCCCGCATGTGGCAGCAAGAAATCGCCACGAGGCCGAGCAGTGCAAACCCCGGGCTGGTGGGCAGGGGTGGCGGCTGTCACTGCGCTTAATTCGCATTTTCCTCTCAGATGGGGGCTCTAAAGCGGCGCTTTTTATTAACCCCCCTCTCCCAGCACCCCCAGAGCTCCGGCAGGGACAAAGTCCCGCTCATTACGGCACTAATGACACCGTGTTAATTGTGATTGCCGCGGTGTGGAGCCGTCCTGCGGCGGGGCAGATGGAGCCGCGATGGTTTCAGGCCATTACTGACGCCTCCGGGCCCTCTCCTGCAGATATTCGCCAGACAAATGCAGAAAATACCCGGCAAAAGCGAGGAAAATGCTGTTCAGAAAGTGGCTCCTGGGTCTGTCAGTGGGATGTGGCGCCGAGCTGCAGGATTGTTAAAGCAGGGAAAGCTTTTCCTCGGCCTCTCTGTGGAGGGCTTGGATATCTTGAAGCAGATGTCGCTGTCTCTTCAAAATGATCCAGGTTTTAATCCCGTTTCAGAGCAAGACTTTACATTCCATGTAAAGTTCTTTCCACGGCTTCCACAATTCCCATTCCCCTCTTGCTCTGCTCCTCATGGACATTTGTTTGCATGTAATCAAATAATAGTTACCGATTGTTTCTTTTTCTCCAGTTGACTTTCCAACACCGGGAGGGATGGAAATGCAGAGATTTAGGGCAGGATGGGAAAGGAACTAATAAACCAAGACCTAATTAGCAAGGGATTCTCACAGGGACGTCTTCCCCGGGTAATTGCTGCTCATTTTCAGCTTTTTCTCATTTTCAAAGATAAAATAGTTTTAGGGAGATTATTCAACTCCCTGCAAAATCCTGCGAGGAGCACCCAGTGATTGAGCAGGGAGGGTGGAAAGGAGGGATTTACAGAGTATTTAATTAAAAGTATTTAATTTAACAGATATCCCCAGTTCGGTTTGGGGCTCCTGAGGGATTTGTCTCCAGCCTCTCCTGCTCTCTGTGCTCCCCATGCTGCACAGTCTCTGCTGCTACAAACCCATTTTCTTTTGGAACATCCCAGAATTATCACCAGGACTGCTCCTGTCCTAGCAGGGACCACCCTCAAAACGCCAAACAGAGGCAATTTGGAAGCTGTGAAACATCAGTTTAACTCAGCCACCAGCAGCATCCACACCATTCCTGTTTATTTACCTCCCTAACTGGCTTTAAAACATGAAATTTGTGCTTTTTTTCCTCCCTGCAGAACAGCCCCAGCAGTGCGAGAGCTGCACAAGGCATGTGTGCTCCTGCAGCTCATGACTCTAACACTGTGAGTGACTTGTTCTGTTAGCATGATAAACACATGCTGGAGAGGAACAGCACTAATTATGACCCTGTCACCTTCATCAGCTCCCCACTAATTGTTTTGGCTTTTTTTAATCTCAGCGCTTGGAGATGAAACATGATGTTTGGTTCTGCAAAGGAGTTGAAAAGAAAAGAGAAGAAAGAATTGCATTTTAAAATAGAAGCATCAGGTAGATCTTTCTGTTGGATTTGAAATTCAAATGACAGAAATTATAACTTTTTTGTGTGTTATTAAAATAAGGCATGGGAGGGTTTTAGAGGACTTTTCTGGGACTGCCCAGATCGAGTCCAGTGCTGCACCTTGGGTTGTGCTCTCGTGATGCTCCCAGCCAGGATCAGGGTTCTCTGTGTCACAACACAATCAAACTTCCCTAAATCTCTCCAGGTGTTGCCAGACAGCTCAGAAACCTCCCCAGTGATAAATCTCTTCCTCATTTTTTGAGGATAAAAGGTGATATCTCCTTATTATGGGCTCTGTGGATCTTGGGAGAACAAGGATTAGAATTCAAGCCCACAGCAGAAAAAAACCCCAAACATGTCTTTTGTTCCTCCGGCTCTCCAGAATAGCAAGAAAGTGGAGCAGAATCTGGATTTTCTGCTGGGCATTGCTTGAGAGTGATTACAGGTGTGAAGGACTGTGTCAGACCTACACACAAAATACTGAATATTTCACAAAATGAGAATCAGGACTAAAGGTTTGGTTAGGGGGGGAAATCTTCCCAGGTCCATCCCCTCACGAGGGGCAGATTCTGTGCCTGCACCAAGACCAGAATTAAACCCACCAGTGGGAGCCACTATTGGCTGCCATGGCACAGAAAGGTTCTGACAATTAAGATTTGTATGAAATAAGGGACCTCTGAAAACTCTTGGCAGCGCCTGGAGGTTGTTATTCCATCTGGAGAGAGCTCTTGAGATGGAGAAAGTTTTCAGCCCCTGGAGAATGTTCCATTTCCAGAACTCCCAAAGCAGGGAGTGAGGCACAGCTCAGTCTGTGGCATCTCAGGTTTTGTCACAGACCTTCCCACAAACTGGTTTCATTTTTTGTTTTACACCAGGCTCTAAAGGAATATTGGAGAAATCCATGGATCTCACCCAGTTCTCCATCCTGTCCTCTGTGCCCTCACCTTTGGGAGTTGCTGGCTGTTGTTTCAGTGTCTGGATGTGCAGCCCCATGTTCAAAGAGCAGCAGAGCAAAAAATATCAGTGCAAGGCAAGGCTCTGCCCACCCTCAGGAAATTTGGTGTGGAAAATGACTTAATTGGGGTATCCAGGCCTTGGTACAAACACACACATGGAAAAACAGCCGAGGAAATGAAGCCAAATATATAAACATGAATGAAAGACAAGCTGTGATCCGTCCAGGGGCTGATTTCCCATGGCTGCCCTGAGTAATTTCCACGAGCAGTTGTTTCAGCAGCCTGTGAAAGGAAATTGGCTGGGTTAGAGAGCTCGGGGTGATTCAGTTGTGCAGGTTTTTGTTCCACCACATGTTTATAATCAAGAGCAAATGCCCAGGTCTGCTGAGCTGGGCTGTGTAAACACCTCTCGCTGGCACTTTTGGGAACATCCCCCTTTCAGTGGAGGATAAAGGGGAGTGGGTGTGGAGAGCAGGAGAAGCTGAGTCCTTTCCCATCCATCCCACAGCCTGGTGGCACGGGGCACAGAGGAGGTGTTGTGTGAAGTATGGAATCAGAGAATGGGTTGGGATGGAAGGACCTTAAATCCATCCAATCCCACCCCTTGCCATGGGCAGGGAACGTTCTGCTGGCCCAGGCTGCTCCATCCAGCCTGGCCACAGTCTCTGCAGAGATCTGCAAGCCTGGGTGCTTTGGCTGTCCAAAGGAATCTCAGGCTGCTGACCAGGAGCTGGGAGCTGCTCTGGATGTGGAGGGAGATCAGCTCCCCCCGAGCCGGGCGGGTTGGGAGGCAGAGTCATGAATAAACATGATTTGCTCTGCGACTGACGCACGGCAATCAAAGGCAAACTCGTTTAGAGTTTGAAATCCGGACTTTAATTGCCAGCCCACGTTTACCTGGCTGTGTAGGCAGGAGGGAGAACTCTTCACCCAGCTGCATGGGGATGCTGGCTCTTGGGAGGGAGGGAACTGCTGGGAGCTCTTCTGGGAGCCTTCTTTTCATTCCAGCTCCAGGCACAAGGACTGGCCTTCCTCCTGCTTGGCACACAGAGGTCATTTCATAAAGAAAAGGCCTTTTGCATCTGCAGAGTAATGAAACAGCAGCCATCCCCATGGCAGAGCTCAGCTCTCAGGCTTGTGGAGGGATGATTATCGTGGTCACCTTATTTCTCAGCTTGAAAACATTCAGATGATCCTGGGTAATCCAGGAGTGGGGAAGGAAAACTCCTTCATGGGTTTCTGGTTAATCCAGCCCAAACTGGTACAAATAGCAAAAGCAAAGTTCCAGCAGGGCACTTTCCAGGGATCAGGGAGTTGTTTTCACACAGCCTGGCTGGATACAGCTGCAGTAAATTGAGAAAAAAGGGCTTTTGCTCTGCATCCTTTTTAATAAAATCGATCCTCGCTCTCGACAAAGATCAAAGAAATCGAATTTGTACAGGGACACCCTCATCCCTGTGGGCTCAGATGAATTCCACTCACCTCATTCCCATGGCACTGGCAGCACCACTCCATCCCCATGGAGATCCAGCCCTGCTGCAGCCATCTGCAGCTGTGTAACCTCATTAACCCAGCTGACAGCAGCCCAGTCTATATTTCCTATCATTTCTTTCTCACTGCCTTTGGCAGCCAAGCAGCCAAGCAAACCCACTGTCCCCTGATTGATTCCCTGAGAAAAACCTCACCATTGTGTCCCTGCCCTCATCCAGCACAGTGCCCTGAGCCATCCAGAGCTCCAGGAGTTATTCCATGGGGTCAGGTGAGGGGAGCTCAGTGCCATTTTCACCCCCACACTGGCAGTGATGTTTGGATTTTTGGACAAATTTTCTGACCCTCTCTGGGCACCACATCTTGGTGTTGTCTCAGGCACCACTGACCTTCCTTCCCCCTCACCAGGCATTAGGACCAACATTAATTCTGAGGTCACAAATCAATGTCAGATATGTTGATCCTTATAAAACAACTCCAAATCATTACCAATGTTACAGTGAGTAAAAAATCAACTTTTAAAAAAGATTGTTTAGCCACAACATGGATTTTTTTTTTTTTTTTCTTTTTGGATTCTTGTTGATGTTTAGGAGAAACATCTGAGCTGCCTCTTCTCCCAGCTTGCCTCCCTCTCCCTGCTGGCTCCTGGCAAATTGCTGTGGATCAGTTCAGCACCACAGGCCAGCCTCAGGGAGGGGAAGAGAAGATTAATTGAAGACTTAATTTCTTCTCTTTTCATTGTATCAGCAGAGTGGGAAAGGTGCTCCTGGAGGCCTCTGTGGGCTGTGAATCAGAGCCCCCAGGCTGGGTTTGTGTCAGGGCCAGGGTGATTTTGGAATGAGCAGTGCTGCAGGCAGAGCCCATCCATCACAGCTGCTCTGCCATCCCTACCCAGGCAGGGCCAGCACAGGGAAAAGCAGCTCTGGGCGGGCTGGGAAGGCTCAGGGCTCAGGGCTGGCTGGGCAGGAGGCTGGGGGACAGGGACAGGTCTGAGGGAAGCTCTCCAAGGGGCAGCTGGAGCCAGACAAACCCAGCTCCATGGCCAGACTGCCCTGGGTGCAGTAAATCAGCCAGAGGCAGCCAGGCAGGGGAGAAATGAAATGTGCCTGCACAGTCCTGCAGGAAAGCTGCAAAATCCTGGAGCTGGGAGTGACCAGCAAATGGAGAGAGAGCTTTTCCTCCTCACCAGCCTGACATGGAGCTTCTCTTCTTGCCCTGGCACCACAATAGCAGTGCCTCCCAAACCCCGGGGCTTTGTTCAGTGTCACCTGGAACCAGACACCCTNACTCCACAATGATTGCCCTGGCACCACAATTATTGCCCTGGCACCACAATTCCATCCAGCTCTGGCTCTCCCAGGCTGCTGCAGACCTTTGGCAGCTCAGCACAAGGGCCCTGACCCGATCAGGGCCAGGATCATCACTCCTGTGTGCAGCAGTGCCTTCCAAACCCCGGGGCTTTGCTCGGTGTCACCTGGAACCAGACACCCTCAAACGTCCCCTCTCTGCCACAGGCTCCTCGCTCTTCCCTCAGGAATTTGGTGTTGGTTTCCCTGTTCTTTGCATTGTTTTTATCTCCATTCCAGAGCTGGGGCAGCACAGGCAGCATCTCCTGGTGTTTGCCTGCAGACAGATGGAGGGGCAATGAGGAGGAGCAGTGAGGAGTCTCCACAGCTCCCCTCGCCTTATTAATCTGCAATTAGCCAGCAGCTTTTAACAAACCTCCTGCCTGGGCTGTGCTCCTGCCTGGGGCTGGCACTCTCCAAGGACTCCTCTTTCAAATGGACGATTTTCAGTTCTCCCAATTGCCTGGAATTTTCTGCATTCTGTATCCACTCCAGTGGTGCTAAAGGTTTATTTAAAATATTTCTTCTTGCTGGAGAGCCCAGACCAGCTGGGATGAGCCCAGACTGACTGCAGCCCAGAGGAGACAACAATAAATTCTCACCACAGTGGTGAAGTGGCAGGATGTGGCACACACACACCACGGATTTCTCTGATTTCCCTTTAATGTGCTGAAGAGTCTCATCCGTTTCCAAATGTGTTCCAGTGCCATCATCCCATGAAATTTCTTTTTTAATTGGTTGGCTTTGTGATTTTTTTCTCCCTCAGGTTCCCCTGCAAACACACAGATCTATGTACAACAGGGCTTTAGTTTTCTGTGATAATGGCCCAGAAAATTCTGTTTATAAGTTGAGCAAATATTCTTATCCCAGCTGAAAGGCTCCCAGGAAGGGTCAGGCTGGAAGGGACCACCCGGTCCCACCTCCCTGCTCATCCCAGAGCACAGGATTGTGTCCAGATGGCTCTGGAATATCCCCAGCGAGGGAGATTTGGTGAGATCCCACCCCATCACTGCAGGAATGTGCCTTTGGGACAGCCTAACCCAGGCCAAGTCACGTTTGCAGCATTAGCACCACCGCGAATTCCAAACCTGCGGGAGGAAGCGGCACAGTTGGGACCCAGCTTTATTTGCTGCCTTGTGAGCAGCAGGAATGGCTGGGATGGGATTCCCAGGTGCCAGGGCTGCTGTCAGCAGGCAGGTCTGTGCCTGGAACAGAACTGCTGGGATAGCACACCCTGCAAGGGCAGCAGAGCTCTGCCACAGCAGCTCCCTCCCTGCTGTCCCTGCTCCTATCCCAGAGCTGTGCCCCTTCCCCGTTCCCAGCTCCCATCAGGGTGTTTTCCTGTGGAAGGCTCCTTCAGGAGCTGCTCTGTGTCCCTCCCCTGGCAGTGAGTGGGGATTGTCCCCAGGATTCTCTGTGCCCACTTCCAGCTTTGCCCAACGGGACAGGTTTGCTGCCTCTGCCTCCTGGCCGTGTCCAGGCTGGGAAAGAACAAACCCATGGAAACCCAGGAGAGGAGCCCAGAGGAGCTCCAGAAACACCAACCTAATGGGCTGGAAACTGCAGACAGACCTGCCAAGCCCCAGATAAAATCATTTCACACAAACAAGGACTCTGCCACGAGGGCTCCAAATCCCACGCAGAGAGGACTTGAGAAGATGATTTTTTTAAATCCTTTTTTTGCTCAGTTTAACTCCTCCCCGGCACTTTGGCAGCGGTGACATGGAGACAAGCAAGTGTTTTATCTCTTGGAAACCACTCACATCCTCACCTCCCTGCTCTGTCCACACAGCTCCAGCCCCATTACACAGACGATTTATGTCTGTGCTTCTGCCAGCAACTTCGGGAGGGTTATTTGTCCTTAAGTACTTGTAATTCTTCCTCTGCAGGAGCATAATCAGTCATTATCAGCGGCAGTTTCAGACTCTAATCATAAAGCTGTTATTTCTGCTTAATCCTAACCTTGCTAAGTATTAATTTGATGTTTAATCCTCCCGGTATCTGGCAATATTGGCCTGTTATTATTGTTGTTGCTGCTGTTGTTGATGTGACAGTGAAAAATCAGCACTGCAGGAGTCATATCTTTAATTATTTACCACTTATTGGCCAAATCTCAGTTGCTCCCTTGCCACCCCGAGTCCTCGGGGCAGTGTCACCCCAAAGTGTGCTAAAAGGGACAGGTGACACCTTTAAGGAGGATTGGAAAGGTACACCTTTAATCCCTCCACCATCCTTTAAAAAACAAACAAACCAGAGAACTGCGAACCTGCCAAGCTTTCAAACACGAGGTGACAATTTATCAAAGGCTGCGGACCTCACCTGGAGAGGAGTGACAGAGGCACTGCAGGGGCTGCTGGTAGTGGCAATTATCAGGAATGCCATCATTAACCAGTAATGACCTGCTGGGATCAATGGAGCCGTTTCAGGACTGCAGCTCGGGGGCTGGGGCCAGCAGCTCCTGCAGGCTGGGCTTGTCCACGGGAGATGCCGGGGTTTGTCCTAAATCAGAGGCTAAAGGGCTTTTTTTGGGAGCAGTGATGCTCTGGAGATGCGGCCAGGTCTGTCCAGCTTGGCAAAGGGCGTGTGAGGGCAGAGCTGAGCCTGGGGAGGAGCAGAAATCCATCCCCAGGGACCTTTTGGGAGCTGCTGCTGCAGCCCTGCCCCTCAGCATCCCCTCTGCTCTGCAGCCTCCCTGCTGCTGCTGAAGAATTCCAGCCCTGTGTCACTGCCTGGCTCTCGTTTTCATGACTGCAACAATGAAATTTAACGTGGGGACCTCCAGGTTAATTCGTACAGTAAAACTGCACCTTTATTTTTACTGTAAATCTGCGGTTTCCACCTGAGGCTGAGGGAGAGCAGCCAAAGCTCCCAGAGCTGGGCTCTGTTTTCGCTGCTGGGCAGCAATTCCTGGTTTTTCTGGCAGGAGAAGGTGACAATTGTGATGCCACAGGTGCCCGGGGGCACAGAGGGCACCCCCGGGCTGTGTCCCCAGGTCCCTGTGGATGAATTCCTGCAGCCTTGCTTCTGTGCTTGCACAGAAAAAGCCCTCGCTGCCAGCACTGCCTAAATTTTCAATGTATAACTTGGGAAGCTTAATCATATTCTTTTCACAAAGCCTTATGGTTTATATATATTTGGGTTTTTGTTACTCTTTTGTATTCAGCCCTTTCGCTGTCAATTTAAGCTTGATATTATTGAAATTGCTCTGGCTCGCTCTGCTTAAAATTCTGCAGTTACAGGATTTTTTTTTTTTTTTTGGAAGAAGTGCTAAGTCAAACGCTTTCTCCCGTTCCTTGTTTGTCTTTAATGACTCATTAGATCATCACCTCTGAAATGAGGAAGCAATAAACCTGCTCGGAGGAAAGGCTGGCAGGCAGCTTTGGAGGCTCTGGGCTGTGCTTTGCTTCTCTGGGATGGGAGCTGGGCTTTTTTTGGGACACAAATCCCCTCCAGAGGCAGCTCCCCAGGAGATGTCAAAGGGCCGCAGTGGTAAAAACCTCATCCTGCTCCGGAAGGGTCAGAATTTGGTTTCTTTGCAAGGTGAAGGGGGTAAATCAGCAATGCAGCCCCTCCACCTCGCTCAGGAGGGATCAAATTTGACTTTTAAAGGAAAGACTGGAGAGCAGCAAAGCGCTGGGGGTGGGGAGGCAGCGCCGGTGTCACCGGGGATGAGGGAACGGGGCCTCCTGCTGCCCTTTGGCACAGAAATCCCTCTGAGATGAGGCTTTTGGCCTCGTGAACATGAGTTTATTTATTTTATTTTATTTTATTTTATTTTATTTTATTTTA
>WEIU01023440.1:464050-480166 GCA_013389925.1 Aegithalos caudatus
ACTTATTTTTTTATTTATTTTGTACTTTTTAAATTTTATTTTATTTTACTTCATTTATTTTATTTTAGTTTAGTTTCGTTTTTAAAATTTTATTTGGTGGTTTTCTGTTGTTTTGTTTTGTTGTTTTTGGGTTTTTTTTCCAGAGGGTGGCCTTAGCAGCATCCCTGAACAGCAGCTGCTGCCCTCTCCCCGCGGCGCAGGGACGGGAACACGACAAACACCCCAAGCCTTGGCTGCCTCTCGATTGACAAATCCTCCCGCAGTGCCAGCCCGCACCCGGGCGCAGCTGGAGCCCACCCCTGCCTCCAAAGGGGCTCCAAAATCCTCCTCCTCCTCCCCAAAGCCCGCAGGAAGGAGCGGCTCTGCAGGCGCAGGTACGGAGCCGTGGTTTTCCCTGCCTTGCCTGCAAACACGGGGCTGAGTCACCGCCTCGCAGATGAGAAAAGTAAAAAAATTCCCCGGCGTTGAGGAAAATGATGGTTTTGGTTCCACCTGCAGAGCATCTCTGGGTGATGCCGGGCAAGGGGACGAGGCAGGAGCTCTCTGAAGTGATTTTCTCTTGAACCGAATCTATATTTTCTAATAGCTTTCCATAACTTTGTAGTTTCAGGCAGCGTATTTATTTACATAAGTAGTGGCTGCAATTACAAAGAATGAAAATGTGTAATTATTTAATTAGGATCCATAATGAGGCTGTGTGAGGGAGCTGGGAGGCAGATGTTTTTGGTGAGCAGCACTGGCCAAGGCTTTGTGCTGTGCTGTGGAGGGGAAGAAATTCAGGATACAGGAGGATGCAAACAGCAACTGAGAGCAGGGAAAACTTTGCTGCTGGCTGGGGAAACCTTTATTTCTGTCCCAAAGGACAGAATATAAATAAAGCTCCTGCACACGGGGATGCTGCAGGACCCCCCAGCCCCGGTGACATCAGCTGTGATCCCATGGCTGTGATCCCATGGCTGTGATCCCATGGCTGTGATCCCATGGCAGTGTCACAGCTGTGATCCCATGGCTGTGATCCCATGGCAGTGTCACAGCTGTGATCCCACGGCTGTGACCCCATGGCAGTGTCACAGCTGTGATCCCACGGCTGTGATCCCATGGCAGTGTCACAGCTGTGATCCCATGGCTGTGATCCCATGGCAGTGTCACAGCTGTGATCCCATGGCAGTGATCCCATGGCAGTGTCACAGCTGTGATCCCATGGCAGTGTCACAGCTGTGATCCCATGGCAGTGTCACAGCCCAGGGCCTGTCAGGGCTGGGTGAGGGCTCTGCTCCCTCCCAGGGTGACAAACTGCTGCCAGTGCCACCCCGGGGGGACCACCCTGGGGTTAAAAGCTCTGGTTTCCATGCAGGGAGTGAGGGTACAACAAAGCAGAAATGCCATCCAGCCTCCTGAAAAAACTCTTCCTGGGATCTGGATCCTCAGCAACTTGCAAGGGCAAAGGAGAACCGGAGATAATTTGTGTTTATTGCTGCACAAGCCACGGTCGTGTCCTCCCCACGCAGCTCCGGGCTCCAGCAGAGCCCACATCTGGCTGTTCCCTGCACAGCTGTGCTCTGCTGCCGCTCCCGGGGGGACGGGGAAGGCTGTTCCCATGGGAATAACTTCAAAAAGTCACAAAGGGCATGTTCGCACCTCTGCAACGACCCCTGAGCCACGGGCATGGCACCGCCAGGGGCTGGCACCGCCAGGGGCTGGCCCTGCGCTGCTTCCCTTTGCTTCTCCGTCCTCAAGAACCACGGAAAAGTGATGAAAACTGGAGGGAGAGGCTTTGCTTTCCTCCTGTTCCCCCCCGTTCCCAGCCGTGCGCCCGTGCGGGGGTTGGAGAGCGCTCCCCAAATCCCGGTCACTGCCCTCCCTGCGGAGGGATGGGAACATCGATCGGCTGGGAGCGAGTTTGGAGAGGAGAAAGGAGCGGGACTCAGACAGGGAGGCAACTGGGAGATGTGTCCTGGGTTTTTTAACCCCTTCCTGATGAATCCTTTTGGAGTCTGCCCTGCTTCCTCCCTCGCCCTGCAAGGACCAGCCCTCGCTCGCCGTGTTTTGCTGCGGGGAAGGTGTTTGTGCTTTGCTGGCTGCGCTCACGCCTCCGTTTAACTTTTTCACCTTCGTTTAACTCTGAAAATGCTGAGTTCCTGGCAGATTCTGGGAGGGGAAGCCGGTCCAGCAGCCTGGAGAGTCCCTCCCCTCCCGTGCCCACAGGAGCTGCCAAAGGATGCTCGGGCTGGGTTCTGTTCCCTCCTTTCCCACCGGTGCTCCAGCACCATCTACAGTCCTCTGGAAGCTCCGGAGCCACAGGGCGAGCACAGGCTCGGGAGAGGGTCAGACGCTGAGCCAAGGTGTGGTTTGGGGGATATTTGAGGCCTTTCTGGCCCAAACTCTAAATGAGGCAAATCCCAAATCCCCCCCGTTTTCACAGCAGCTGCCCAGCAGAGGGGGGTTTGTGCCACAACGCAGCTGGTGTTGCTCAGAGAGAGCACAGAGCCCCACCCTGAACCTGCAGGACAGGTCATGAAACATTCATGGGAGTGTCTTCGGTTAAACAATTAAAAATTCATTGGAGCACCGAGCCAGCAGCTGTGCCTGTCAGGGATGGAGAAGTAAGGGAAAAAGCCTTTATCCCATGGGATATCTCTTCCAGGCTCTTCAGCTGCTCTTGCTTTTGGGCATAGGGGCAGAGGAGGATGAGGGGATGCAGCAGCCCAAGGGATTTCTCTTCCACCAGAGCTTTGCACTGAAAATCATCTCCTGCCCCAACACAGGTTGGAATCTCCTCTTCCAGCAGCAAGAAATTATCTGGAGGATCAGGAGCCAGCTGAGAGCTGCTGCCTGCCCTCTGCTGCTCCCCTTGTGCTCCAGGCAGGCACAATTCAGCTCCTGGAGAGGGGGGCTGATTCCCTGGGGTGGGCCCTCACCTGTCCCTCCCCTGTCCTTCCCCTGGCACAGCTGGCACAGCTGGCACAGCTGGCACAGCTGGCAGGTGCTTGGCTGGAGGTGTGGGGGCGCTAAAAAGCAGCTCCAGGCCCCTCTCTGGTTTTTCCCCACTTTAGGAAGTTCTGATCCCCAGGGGACTGGCAGCTGCTGTCAGGGCTGGCTGGAGCTGCAGCCCCTCAGCAGCTCCTGGGGCTTCTCGTGTGGCAGGGAAGGGGAGGGCAAAGGGGGCAGCAGGTGGGAGATGGCTCTGGGGGCTGAGGCAGCCCCAGGAAGAGACAGGAGATTCCCCCTGGGACACCTGGAGCAGCAGGGGATGGAGCTGAGCCCTGGCCCCCAGCCTGCAGGGCCCTGGCAGCAGGAGAAGGGGGGTTTGGGGACAGGGAGCACCTTCAGCGCATGCACAGGAACCTGAGCTGGCTCCTGGGGACCTGAACTTGGCTCCTCCTGCCACACTGAGCAGGGATCCCACAGCTCAGCCCCTGCCCAAACAGCCAGCCCTGTCCCCAGAGCTGTCCTGGGCTCTGTTCCTGCCCCCAGAGCTGCCCTGGGCTCTGTTCCTGTCCCCAGAGCTGTCCTGGGCTCTGTTCCTGTCCCCAGAGCTGTCCTGGGCTCTGTTCCTGTCCCCAGAGCTGCCCTGGGCTCTGTTCCTGTCCCCAGAGCTGCCCTGGGCTCTGTTCCTGTCCCCAGAGCTGTCCTGGGCTCTGTTCCTGTCCCCAGAGCTGCCCTGGGCTCTGTTCCTGTCCCCAGAGCTGCCCTGGGCTCTGTTCCTGTCCCCAGAGCTGTCCTGGGCTCTGTTCCTGCCCCCAGAGCTGCCCTGGGCTCTGTTCCTGCCCCCAGAGCTGTCCTGGGCTCTGTTCCTGTCCCCAGAGCTTCCCTGGGCTCTGTTCCTGTCCCCACAGCCCGGACCACGCCGAGGATGCCGAGCCCAGCCCCGGGATGGCCGAGGTCAGGAGGGGAGCAGCAGGGACACTGCCCTGCCCAGGACACACCAGGTGAGCTGCTCGTGGCTTTGGGGACAGGGTGGGCTCTGGGCTCTGAGCTGGGGCACAATCCATGGCTCAGCTCAGCTGCTCCTGTGGGAAGGGAGCAGGTAAGCCCTGGAAATCAGGGCAGTGCCTGCCAGAGGCTTCCCCAGGGACTTGGGGGGGCTGTGAGGGGCACAGCAAGCCCGCTGACCCTCTGTGCCTCCCTTGCAGATCCTGCTGAGGTGTCCTTTGGGGCTCCCTGCCCCGCCAGGAGGCTGCTCCTGCTGCTGGGGGTGGCCGTGCTGCTGGCAGGGACAGCGGCTGGGACGTGGCTGCTGGGTCAGTGTCCCCCCAGGACAGCCCTGCTGCCCTCTGACAGCCAGTTTGGGGGGCCAGCACCGGGCTGGGGGCTCCTGCTCTGCCCTGCCTTGGGCTGGGGGCTCCTGCTCTGCCCTGCCTTGGGCTGGGGGCTCCTGGCCTGCCCTGCCTTGGGCTGGGGCCCAGCTGTGCTCCTGGAGGGGCTCAGTCACCCCTTGCAGGGGCAGGATTGTGCCCATTTTGGGGCACCTTTGGGTGCTTTGAGAGCCCACCCTGACCACTGCTCTGTCTCCTGAAGTGAAGCACGTGAAGGAGCCCCAGGCAGGGCAGGGCTCCCCCCAGGAGCAGGACATGGATGCCATCCCAGCCTGTGAGGAGGGTGAGGAAGAAGAGCCCGTGGTCCGGGGGGCTCCCAGCACAGGTTTGCACCTTTGATTGATGTCACAGGGGTGGGGAGAAGGGAGCCAGGCAAGGAAGAAAAATAGCAAGGGCAGAAGGGAAGCTCCTTAAAAATCAGTATTTGTTGCACTTTGCAGTTTTGCTTTTCTCTTAAGCCCTGCTGAACCCCTCAGCATTGCAGGGATCCCACAGTAAAGGGAACTCTTCCATGACTCCTTTGCCTGTGAGCCCTGTCTGGGTTCATTTAACATTTCCAATTCCTCCAGTGGTTTTTATTCTGGGGTTTAGGGTGGGCTTTTTCCTGCTCTGGCTGTGCAGGACCCTGCACAGGGGGAGGGAGCTCACAGCTTGTCTGCAATGGAATGGCTTTAGTGTCCTTCAGGATCAGCACAGCCAATTCCTTGCTGGAAGCACGGGTGGAAGCACATCCTGGCTGGCTCCTGGTGTGCCACGGGCACTGGGATCCCTCCCTGGGCACCCTGCTCTGCCAGCAGCTCGGGTACCTCAGGTGGGCAGCTCCAGAAGGTCCCTCCAGCCTTCCCAGCCCATTCTCAGAGCTGCGGGCTGTGACATTCCCGTGGCAGGGTGACACCCCTGACCCCCGCGGGCCATTCCCTGTCGCTCCTGCAGCATGACCCAGCAGAAGGGAGTGAGGCTGCGGGATGTGCAGGTGAGTGCCGGGCAGCAGTTCCTGCAGGTGGCACCGCGGCAGGAGGGCGGCCTGGAGGACACGTGGCAGGTCAGGTAAGGGCAGCGCCGGGGCCAGCAGGGTTTGCTGGAGCCTTTCCTCAGGGTAAGCACGGGGATGTGCGGGCGCTGTGCAGCGAACAGCCCTCGGGAGCTGCTGCAGCCGCCCTGCATCTCCCCGGGAATTCGGGATGAATTTATTGTGACCAGAGCCTTGCTCCCTCGCAGGAACAGCTGCCAGTCCGGTCAGATCGTGGCTCTGCAGTGCTCAGGTGAGCGATTCCCTCCTCTGGATCTCTGCCGGGGGGCAGCAGCTCCTTCCCCCCCACTCCCCGCTGCCCTCGCCCCCAGCAGGGAGGGCTGGAGCCTCTCCCCCCGTTCCTTGCAGAGTGTGGGCTGCAGGCGGGGGCTGCCAGGGTGGTGGGGGGCACAGACGTGGCCCCCGGGCGCTGGCCCTGGCAGGTCAGTGTGTGCCAGGGCTCCCAGCACCGCTGTGGGGGCTCCGTGCTGGCCCCCGAGTGGATCCTCACGGCAGCTCACTGCGTGCACAGGTACCCATCCCGGGCTCCCTGTGCCCGTCCCGGGTTCCGTCTGCCCATCCCGGGCTCCCTGTGCCCATCCCGGGCTCTCCGTGTGCCCATCCCGGGCTCTCCCTGTGCCCATCCCGGGTTCCCTGTGCCCATCCCGGGTTCCCTGTGCCCATNCCCGCCCCAGCTCCCTGTGCCCCTCCCAGGCTCTCCCTGTGCCCATCCCCAGTTCCCTGTGCCCATCCCCAGCTCCCTGTGCCCATCCCAGGCTCTCCCTGTGCCCATCCCCGAGCTCCCTGTGCCCATCCCCGGCTCCCTGTGTCCATCCCAGGCTCTCCCTGTGCCCATCCCCGGTTCCCTGTCCCCAGCCCGTCTCTCCCGGCTGGCTGTCCCCGCTGCCAGCCCAGCCCCGGCCCCGCTCGGTTGCAGGCAGCTCCCGGCCCCAGCCTGGCTGGTTTTTGCGGGGATTGTCACGCACGGCTCCCTGCAGCCCCAGGCCGGGGTACCGGTCCGGGAAATCATCCCCCACCCGCTCTACAACCACAGCAGCCTCGACTACGACATGGCCCTGATGAGGCTCCAAGTGCCGCTCAACTTCTCCGGTGAGGAAGGGTTGGGGCTGTCCTGGTGTCATCCTGGTGCTGTCCCGGGGCTGTCCTGTCCTTCTCTGGGAGTTTTTGTCCTACCCCACAGTGAAAAGCTGCCCAAACCCAGCCTCTCCCGAACTCCAGAGCAGCTCTGGCACAACCAGAATCCCAGAATGTTTTGGATGTGAAGGGACCTTAAATCTCCTCCAGTTCCATCCCCGCCATGGCAGGGGCACCTCCCGGAGCCCCGGGGCGCTCCCAGCCCCGTCCTTTGTCCCCGATTCCCTTGCAGAACTCCCAGGCTGGCACGGGCAGGTTCAGCGTGCCCGGGGCTGCCCGCGGGAGCTGCAGCCGCACAGCTCCTGCAGCAGGAGCCTTTCCCATCCCCGGGGCAGGCCGGGGCTCTGCAGCCCGTCCCCGGCGGGGCTGTCCCCCCTGAGGCGGGGCTGTCCCCCCCTGAGGCAGCACTGTCCCCCCCTGAGGCGGGGCTGTCACCCCCTGAGGCAGCACTGTCCCCCCCNGCAGTGCTGGGTGTCGGGCTGGGGCTACACCGCACCGCAGCAAGGTGAGCTCCCCCCGGCACCGCCCGGAGCCTTTCCCTGCCCCGGCCAGCCCCGTCCCTTCCAAGTGCTCGCCCTGCCTCACCCCAGGCCTGGCCACAGCGACTGAGGGACTGCCATCCCTTCAGGCCATCCCCTTCTGCTCCCCGTGCCTCCCCTCCTGCCTCCTCTGTGTCCCTGTCCCCAGCACAGGTGGCCGGGACGCTGAAGGAGGCCCTGGTGCCCCTGATTGGCACCCGGAGGTGCAACAGCTCCTGTGTGTACAAGGGTGAGCTCACGGCCAGGATGCTCTGTGCAGGACACCTGCAGGGACACGTGGATGCCTGCCAGGTGGGGCTGGGAGCAAGGAGGGATGGCTGGGGACACCCTGGGGACACCCTGGGGACACCCCGGGTGAGGCACAGGCTGCTCTGAGCTTTGGATGCTCCCTGAAGAGCTCAAGGCCAGGTTGGACAGGGCTTGGAGCAGCCTGGGGTGGTGGCAGCAGGCAGGGGGTGGCACCGGGTGAGCCTTGGGGACCCAAAGCAGGCAGTGGTGCCCTGATTCCATGATCCCTGCCCCACAGGGGGACAGTGGGGGCCCTCTGGTGTGCTGGGATGGATCCACGTGGCGCCTGGTGGGAATTGTGAGCTGGGGCCAGGGCTGTGCCGAGCCCAACCACCCCGGGGTGTACACCAACGTGGCTCAGCTGCTGCCCTGGATCCACCAGGTCACCCAGGTAAGGCCAGCCCTGTGCCCAGCCTCAGCTGTTCCTCAAACCCCAGGATCCCTTCAGGACAACCTCTGTTATGGTACTGATTGATTTTTCTGTTTCCTTTTCTATTGATTTTATTAGATGCACTAGAAATCAGGCAAGGACAGACTCCACTCACCAAGCCCTGCCCACAAGTGAAGAACAGCCCAGGACTGCCTCCTCCTGTCTCTCTGTAACCCAAAGAGACTCCCAAACGTGCTCAGTATAAATAGTTTATTAAAGAAAATAGCAAATTACAATTCTGTGAACAATCAACAGAAGAGAAGTGATTTTCAAAATAGACATTTTTGGATTATTGTGTTTGAAGGGGCAGGGGATCCCATGAGATGCCAGTGTTCTGGGAACACTTGGAGGGGGGAAAAATAAAAACAGAAGGGTTCTGCAAGGACTGGGGTGACATGAAAGGTTCAGCCCCTGCACAAATGCCTGGAAATGGGAACAGGAATGGGACAGAAGTGCCAATGACAAGGAGACAACAGGAGACAACAGAATAAAACATTAAACTCTGGAACTCTTCTAAGCACTACAGGGCAGGAAGGGCTTTGCTCCACATGTCCCACCTTGACTCTGGGCTAAGTTGAGTGAGTTTTTCATTTAAAAGCAGTGTACAATAATCCAAGTCAGACACAGTCTTTTGTGATTTAGTGCTGTGAGTGCACCTTGCATTCATTCCCTTTTGATATTGGTTTACATTTCTCTCATCATTCTTAAAGGACAGAAAATATAACACCAGAAAGACACCAGAGTTACACAGCTCCCACCCAACAGAAACATGAAGGAGCTGAACTGGCTTCTACACTTGGGAAAGAGACATTGAAAAGTTCTAAATCAGTTTGAAGGTATTTTCCATGAGAAGTAAGAGAATTTTCCTACTTGTGAGAAACCCTGTGACCTGGCCAATGGTTCACTCAGCTCAGGGTCTCCTTTCCTACATCCCTCTCCAAAGTGTCTCTCCCTTGAGGTCTGCTCCTCAGGGGAAGCTGAGGTGGGAAAGTTTGGCACTTCCTGGAGGGAAATCAAAAGCTCTGCAAGTCTGTGTGCTCTGTGTGTGGTCTGAGGGACAGAGGAGGTCACAGAGGGGCTGCAGGACCCCTGATGTGGAACTGCATGGCAGAGTCCCAGCTGGGCACTGGGAACACCCCTGCAGGGCCCTGAGCCCACCTGAGATGAGGTTACACCAGGGAATGCTCCTTCCCCCCAGCCAAGCTCCAGGAAGCACTTACCCCATCCCAAAGTTCTTCAGGCCAGTACAAATGACAAAGGTGAAATTAAAATATATATATATATATTTGGAAGTGTCAGTTTGCTCTTGCAGTGTGACAAGATGCAGGTGTGAACTGGAGTCACTTGATCTTGGCCAGTGCTGCTGCTCTCCTCTCCGTGTTCTGGAACAAGGCTCGGATCAGACTCTTCACCTCAGCTGCAGAAAACTCCTCTGCCAGAGGCCCCTTGCCATCTGCCCACCTGCAGGGGAGACAGGAGAGCCTCATGTCCCCAGCCTGCCCACAAATGCCACCTCAAACAGCTGTGCCAGGAGCTGACCCTGCCCCTGGGCAGCAGTTCCTGCCCTTCCCCTGGGCTGCAGCTCCCTGGCACAGGCCTGCAGGAGCAGGGGAAGGGAGAACACCTACTGATCCACAATTTCATGGAGGTTGGCCTGCAGGATGATCATCAGCTCCTTGAATGTCATCCACTTGTGCACATAGACTGGAACTTCCTCTTGGTACTTCTTGTTTTTGTCCTCCTCAAGCAGAGGGGTGAAAACCTGGGGTCCCTCCTCCACCATGATCCTGCAGAGTGAGTACAGCCTGTCTGCATCCTGTGCAGAGATATCCTGCAATGGGGAAAACAGCAGCAGAAGTGAGCTTTAGTTTTGGAGTGGAATGAAAAACTGGGATTGTGAACGTTTCCCATGGTAATTCCTGTGTCAATGAACTGCTCCCCTGAAATGAGATTTTGGGGAGTTTCTGGAGGTGACAAATGCTGTCCCCAGCACCCCCCATGGCTGTTACCTCCAGGGCAGCAATCCTGGTGACAATCTCTGCCAGGGCTGTGTTCAGTAAGGCCCCCATGGCCTTGCAGTACACGTTCACAGGGAGCACATCCTGCCACACCATGCCCAGCCTCCTCAGCTGGTGCAGCACCTGCAAGGAAACAGCTGAGTGTGACCAGGCAGAACCCTGGGAAAGGCACCAGGGCATCAGTGAGTACAAACAGGGAGAAACAATGCAGCAATCCTGCTAAAGCCACAGCCCAGGACAAAAAACCCCAACCCATCCCATCAGAAAAGAGGTTTTTTAGCAGTTCCACAGCTGTCAGGGCTGAGGTTTCCCAGTGCACCCTCCCCAGGATACCTGCAGGCACTGGGATGTGTTTCCTCTGCCTTCCTTACCTGCTTTATGGCTTTATTTGCTGCACAGTAATTCTCCTCATCATCCATGTTGGAAAAATTCCTGGCACTCGAGAGCCTCTCCAGGATTTCTTCCTTCTGCACTCGCATCTGGGCCAGAAAACACTCCATCCCTTTAGAAGCAAAACAAGCAATTAAGCAATTACTAAATTTACTCTGCCTATTTATGAACTCTAAGTGCTGAATAATGAATTTGCTATAATGTTTTATTTTTAATAAACTTTCCAGTCTGCAAGGAGTCTCCCAGAGCCAGTTTAACCAGTGAGCTCTTGTGCAGCCTGCATTGCTACAGCACTGCTGGAAAAAAAGCAGAGTAGCAGAATGAATTGTGGATGACTCCTGTTAGCTCACACAGACTTCTCTCTGAATTTATTTCTGTAGAATAATGAATGAAAATATCAAAGGACTGAGCAGCAGATCCCAAAACACAGTGCTACATCTTGCTGGATACTGAACTGCTCTTGGGGCTAGGGGGATATGGTTGATGCTGTTTTACACCACGACACAAGGCTCTGAGATACAGAAGGCTAAAAATGACCCTTTAGGGATGCGTCTCCCTCATATACTATTTTACACAGACCAATTTGATTGGTGAAACAAAGGCAAAGCTCTTCAATCACATTGGTCAAAGCAGAGGGACATCAAGAAGTCCTTCCTGTGAGAAGGAATGGATAACACAGGTACAGTTACAAAAACATTCCTTCTGCTTACAGAACTTCCTGGGAAGAGTTTCAGAAAACCAGAACACCTCAGGCACAAAACCAGGGCTACAAATGTGTTTCAAAGAGCCAAAACCTCCTAATTGAGAAAACCTTTTTGCCGCTTGCCCGAAACCCACCAATCCACCGCTCACACCGAGTGAGCAGCCACACCTCCACAAACCCAGCCTGCAGCACCTGCCAGGTGCATTCCCAGGTGAGGCACAGGCACAAGGGGAAGGAGGGGCCTCACCCAGCCTCCTGAAGGCAGGCACCAGGTCCACGAAGGTGGCAGCGCCGTTGCTGAGCACGCTGGTGCCGCGGTAGCGGAACTGGTGGCCCAGGGTGAGCAGGTGGTGGGAGATGTACATGCAGTTGTTGTGGTGGATGGCAGCCAGCTGGGGCAGCTTCTGCAGGTTCTCCCTGGCACAGCAAGAAGGGAAAAGGAAGAAATGGGGTTATTTAGAGCTGGTTGTGTTAAAAAAAAATGGTTGTGTTTATCCCAGGGAAGCGCGCGCAGATGGTGCTGGCACGGCCTGAGTGACATCGGAGTAAAAGCATTTAACCTCTCACATCCCCTCAGGAACTGGCAGGAAAAGTCTGAAATGGCACTGAGGCATTGAACCCTGTGTCACCCCACACTGTTTCCAGCCATGGGCTTTCTAACAGGAATACATTCTGTTAGAGCAAAGTCACAGTGAGGAAAAGGGAGAGAAGTTCACTGACAGGATTGTGAACTTTGCGTCTTCACCGCTGCTTTTCACAGGAAACACATCATGAAAAATCTGTGCATCAAATCTGTGGCTGGAAACAAATACAGCTGTGTGAGAACTTCACCCACAACACAGAAACTCACAAGCACCTGCCCTGCACAGGTATGGTTTAATAAGAGATTGAATGGTTGATTTTTGCTGATGGAGCCCCTGGCTGTAGTGGACAAGTGGGACTGTTCCAACAGCAGTATCCCCCTCAGAACAGGAAACATGGACACACTCACCTGTGGTATGTGGGCACCACCTCGTAGAAGAGCTGGAAGATGTTCCTGACACAGTCAAAGAGCTGCACACAGCTGCAAGGCAAAGAGGGCTCATGTCAGCCTGGCATTAATGTCCTGTTCACAGCTGACCCTCAGCCTGCCCCACAACAAGGTTTTGTGAGCAGTGAAGCACTGGCACAAAGAGGGGATTGTCAGCATCAATGACAGCACTGTCAACACTGGAGAACTGACAAAGGCTGTGGTGACCTTGAGGTTCAGTGTGGGAGGGAGATCTGTGAAAGCCCAGAACAAAGGGGACACTGTCCCTGCCCCTCCAGGTGTGCAGGAACACTCAGCCCTCTCTCTGCTCCTTCAGGGCAGCTGTTACCTGGGCAACTCTCCTGCTTCAGGGCTGTGCTCTCTGCTTGTTAAAGTCAAGCTGATGTGGATCCTGTTTGGTTTTCCCCTGCCAGCTGCAGTTCTTTGCTTTCACTAGCACAAAGACAGCGAGAACTCTGCTCACAGTGAGGCCAGCACTTGGTTTTGGGAAAAAGAGATGGGTTTGATTCTTCTAAACAACTGATTTTTCTAAAATCCTGAGCTCCAAGGGCTGCTGAACCTGAAGGAACAGCCTGCAGCAGTGTCAGCCTCCTGCCCAAACCCAGGGAAACAAGAGTAACGACTGAGTCTAACTTTTAGTATTTTCTACTCTTTTAAACTTCTTTAAACCTACTACCAGATGCTTGCTGTTGCTAGAGGCTGACACGCAAGTTCCTAAATAAATCAATGTAGATCTGATCAATAACCAGAAGTGAGGAATGCCATGCAATCCCTACCAGAGATCCGTGCTGGCTGTGGCCTCCAGCAGGGTGTGATAAGCCAGCTCCACGAGCTGCTGCACGGAGGAGCTGATGCGGCAGGTGGGCAGGCACAGGGTGAGGGGGCTCAGCCTGCCCTCACTCCCCAAATTCACTGTCCCACTGGGCAGCAAGCTGCAGGCTCTGTGCACTTGTAGGGGCTCTCCTGAGCCAGGGGCAGGGAGCTCCGGGAGGGCGACGCTGGAATCGGGTGTGATCTGAGGGAACGCAAGAGAGAGGTAACAGAATTTAGAGCTCAGGAAGGAGAATCTGCAGGGTTAAAAAGCACTGAATGGCAGAGATTTCAGAGTCAAGACAAACACAGCACTGCAGCAGTGTTAAAGAATATTTAGAGATTGTTTTCCAGGTGGAAAAGCTGTGTGAGGCGTGCCCAGCTACCTTCACAGTGTTGTGTATTTCTGAGGTCATCAGGTTCCTGGCTGCCATGATCACATCCTGGCACTTCTTGTTGGCAAAGTGGGAATCGACATTGCAGGCGTATTTCAGCAGGGCAGTTGTGTCTTTCTTCAAAAACTGCATCCCCTTCAGGGCTTTCTCAAATTCCTCTGTGGATTCGATCACCTGAGGAGAGCAGATGTGTTTTATGTTAGCATAGTCTCCTAAAATCAGGGAACAAAGTAAAACTGGGTATAAAAGCCAAAGGAAAGGATGATAAGGTTTTGGAGGGCATTAACCACTGGAATGCCCTCACACTGGAGAGCCTGGGACCTGAGGGGGGTTTTGGGACCCACCTCTTTGTACTGCTCCAGTTTGCTGCTGTTGGTTGGGATGGAGTTCACCAGGCAGTCGTGGATGAGGCAGTCTGAGAGCTCCTCCCAGATGAGCTCCCCCAGCAGCTCTGCCAGGGTGACTCTGCCTTCCTTTCTGCCCTCCCCAGGCTGCTCCAGAGGCACATCTGCATCCCAGAGAAGAAAAATGGATTTTAAAGCAGCTGCTTCCTGGGCCAGATCCTCCATCAATTCAAAAGCCTTTCCTCCACTTTCCTTGCACATGATGCTGATTAACAATCTAAAAAACCCTCATCAAATGAACAAGGTACTGACCATAACTAATTCCAAAAGAGAGGAACTACCTACTTAGCAGGTATTTGTGCAGAACTTCAAAAACCAGCTTGATCTTGTCAAACACCTCCATAGGAGAGGACTCATCCAAGGCAAGCTCCTGGGACCTGAACCTCAGGATGAACACATCTGGCTGCTCCTCTGGGACTGGCTCCAGGGATGGGTGTGAGATCAGTGGCTTCAGGATGTACTGCAGCAACAACTGGCCTGAGCAAAGGGAAAAAGAGAGCTTTTCCAACAGCAGACTGCGCCAGTGAGGTCCAGCCCTGACTACTCTGGATTTAGAGACTGCAGGAAGTGGAAGGAATAATCCCTTGATCAGCTTTATCACGGAATTACTAATGAGGTAAAACCCTTCAGGCATCAGGCTTTGAAATCATATAGTGATAGATCAAAAGTACACTGAACTGTCAGGACAGGAGAAACAGATCCAGGTAGATAATGGGATAAATATTTTCCTATTAATAGGAGCTACAGCATTCACCTCAGTGGGAAACACAAGCCAGGAGAGGAAGAAGTTTCCAGTGTCCTGGAGGGAAGTGGATCTCACTACCCATGTTAAAACAAGCCTGAAGTATCCCCCTGAGCTACTGGGGCCGTTTCTGGGGTCTGTCTTACCAAAATCTTTGAGCTTGGAGTGCAGCTCTCCCAGGACAGCCAAGGCCTGCAGCACAGCAGCCACGGGTGGGACAGCAGCGTCCTCGTCCTGGGGTGGCACCGTGTGCAAGTGCAGCTCCGACAGCACCACGGCCTCCAGGCTGCTGCTGCCTGCACACAAACCACACCCAGGGCTGTCAGTGTCACACTCAGTGTCACACACAAGCAAACATCTACCCCTCCCCAGGGCAAGAGCTCGTTCTACCCCCTCAGCCCAACAGCTTCAGTGCGTGTCCCACCTCGGAGGGGGAAGCAGGCACTTCAGTGGGGCACAAAGAGTGAAACAAGCCCTGTGAGCACCTTTGGAAGGGGGAAGCTTCCACACAATCAGCCTCTGCCACTCCTCCCCGAGGTGGTAGATGATGTTCTGTGTCTGCACCGTCAGCTCCGTGCCCAGGGCCTTCAGGATCTTCAGCTCAAAGCCCCTGCGGGACTCCAGGCTCCTGAGGCTGCTCCGAGCCTGGCGGGGGACAGCAAACACAGCTCGGGTAAGGGCTGTCCTTGCCAGGGAAAACCACCCTCTGGAATTCCCTCAGGAATCACCACTGCCAGGGGCTCCCAGGTACCTTCTCCAGCTGCTGAGCTGCTGTCACGTACTGCCTCTCCAGCAGAGCAGAGCTGCACTCTTTGATTGCTGTGTCAAACTGCAAAGGCCAAACACAGGTGGGTGTCACTGCAGCTCTGCTCTCTCACTGCACACACACACCCAAACAGGGCCCACAGTAACCCTGCATCATTATCCTCAGCAGCAGGATTGTTTTGCTCCCCCTCCTCACCTCCTGCAGCTTTTTCAGGACACTCAGGACCAGCGTGTCCCTCTCCAGCTGCTGCTTCAGCTCTGTGAACTCAGCAACAGCCACGTTCAGATCTCGCTGCACCTGAAACAACAACAGCTTGCAGCTCATTGACAGCAGTTGTTGGCACACACATTTTCCTCTTAAATGTCATTTATCATTTATTTCTGTCCATAGAATAATTTGGTGAGGGGGAAAAGGCTCCATCCTTTGTGTTCCTGTGTCACAGCCCCTGCCACAGCCAAGGCTGGTCCTTCTCTTGGAAGGACACTGTGACACACTTTTGCACTCACACAAGAGGGACAATCCCTTAATGACAGCTGTTAATGCACACCCTGGTGCCACCTCAAGGCATTCTTTAGGGCTGATATCACCCAGGGATCTTAGTCACAGAATCACAGCTGGAAGGGACCCCCAGGATGATCGAGTCCTGCCACAAACCACAAAACCCCATCACAGAAGTCTTGTCCAGACACTCCTGGAGCTCTGGCAGGTTTGGGGCTGTGACCAAACACCCCGAGGTGGGGTGGGGGCTCCAGATTCGGGATGGAATGGAGCAGAATGTCCCCCCGGAGTCACCTCGTTCTCGATGCCCGCCTTGAGCAGGTCGATGCTGCTGGCCAGCCCCTCCACCTGTGCCACCAGGTCCTCGGCGCTCTGCATGCTGGGCAGGAACTCGCTGTACTTCTTGTTGATCATGGTGCACACCTCTCCCTGAGGACAGCGGGACAGCGTCACCCCGGGGACAGGGGGACAGGGACAGGACCGCCGGGATGGGGTAAGAGAGCAGGGCTGGACATCCCAGACCAGCGCAGGGCAGCCCTGACCACGACTGAGCACTCCGGGACAGACCAGGACTGCACACCCGGGACTGAACCAAGGCTGGCACCCTGATCCAGCTGAGCCAG
>WEIU01023442.1:4238-14458 GCA_013389925.1 Aegithalos caudatus
TTTTTTTTTCTGAAGAGATAGTTTTATGACTGGTATTTTTACTTAGTGATGCCTTCTTTACCAGGAGCCAAATTCTTTCATATGCTCTTAAGAAAAAGGTTAAAAGGACTTTTGTCCACTTCAAGCTAGGATGTAAACCTATTTCATGCCAAAGTTTGAATGGACAGCTAGCCTTGCTCTTTCCATACATGCACTGTAATCTGTTCTTCTATGATGGAAAGTCAATCACAGCCATAAACATGAAAGATCTTCTCTTGAAAAGCCCCTTGGGTTACCAACTGTTGTAACATACAGGCTGCTATACCCATCTGTGATTCCCAGTGTTTCTGACAGTTTCAAAGTGGGCACAGCTTCCTCACTGCAGTGGAAGGATATCAGTGCCTCCAAAGTTGGCATTGTATTGCTTACATGATAAATGGGATGCAGAATACTTGATGGTAAAGTGACACTGTTTTATACTACAATGACACATGACTCCAAGATCAGAGGGCTAAAAAATTACTCTTTTTTTGTGTATTATTTTATATGCATCTAGGGATGCATCTCCCTTATATACTATTTTACACAGACCAATTTGGTTGGTGAAACAAAGGCAAACATCTTTGATCACATTGGTCAAACCAAAGGGACATCAAGAAGTCCCTCCTGTGAGAAGGAATGGATAACATAGGTATCCTTACCAAAACATTCCCTCTGTTTACAGAAACTTACCTGGGAAAAGAATTTCAGAAAACCAAAACACCTCAGGTATGAAACCAGGGCTACAGTGAAGATTTTTTTTAAAGGACAATGATTTGAAATTCTCTACAGAAAAACTCAGCAGATGGAATCAGATTACAAAGCAGAACTAATATGTTAAGAGCAGAGATTGCTATGCTGTTATCTTTTGCCTAGTAAGAGACTTATAAAAGCTTAAGAGCTGGACTCTTAATGTTTGGGGGTTTATTTCTTTTGTTTTGGGTGTTTTTTTTTTCTGATATGGAATTGGTTTTATCAATATCTTTATTTAAAAATGGTTTCTTGATTTAAGTTCCAAAATGTAGAATGAAACAGAACTTGGTATTTTTGAGAAGTGAAAAGAGTGCCCTAATATCTCAATTTTTAAGTTTGTATTAGCAAAATATGTTCTCCTTAAGTATAGTTTAATCAACTGTGTTGTTGCTTCTGGCAGCTGTGCCAGCTTCTGTTGCAATATAGTTGACGTAAGCATGCAAATATAGCTGAGTTTAAACCAAGGTTATCCCCTTATTAAAGCTATCAGTCCAGATGACTGAGAATGGGGGCATAGCAGCATTAAGCACACATTCAAGGAAAAATCTTATTATATATTTTTATATGTTTATACATAAAAAATGTGCACAGAAATGCGTTTGCTTTCATATGCATTTCTTTCACTGAATATGCTGATTTTAACAACAAAATTATAACTTCTATTGTCACAGTCTCCTAATGGTTTTCTAAGATCTTTATTCCTTTATTCATTATTCCTCTATGCTTCTACATAGAACAGCTAGGGCTGTACTAAATGCATCAATTCCATAATATACAGACGCCATATGTTTTCCTGCGCAATTTCATTTCATGCTTTTCCACTACATTAACTCTTTATTGATTAGGGGGGACTCTACAAACTCCAGATCACTGTGGCAGACTAAAATTGTCAATGATAATAGAAAATTAATATCAGGTTACTTTTATTGTGTTCCTCAGTTGTGCAAAACTGAAGAGTGTTATGAATTTGCTTCCCACAGTACTGTTGATGTGAAAATAGTGTGAAAATGTGAAAATATACATTTTCTGGTAGTTTTCCTTCTGGAGTGAATAGTTAATTGGCTTTTATCTAAACATTGGCTTATATTTGAACATTCACAATGGAGCATATATATATACACCCACAAATGGAACATATATTTAATATATCCATCTATCTAGTTTCATGCGTAAGAATTACAGTATGTAGAAAACTTATCTTGAAGTGGTGGGTAATAACCTGAACTCTGGTTAGGCTCAGCTTAACACTGTTTGCCTGAGTTTAGCCTGAAGCTTACAGTGAGCAGAGGCTAGGGAAAGAAGGACTACAAGGCATTGGAACAAATGCTGAATGATCCTGCCTTTGATATAGATTCCTAGCTGTTGGCGATATATTTTTAAGGACTTCCGAGAGCTTACCCAGGCTGTTGCAGAAGATAATACTTTGGGAATCCATTGAGGCCACAGATACTTTTGAATGGCATTATGCATGCTCATGGACCGATAACTGACAGCATAATCTGTCTGCAGCCCCTCCAGCTCCAGCCTGGTCTCCATGTTTTTTTTTTCTGGTGTTATCAAGACCTTAGGGAAAAAGATGGGAGTTGGATGTCATAGTCAAGATACAAACATATTGAATATGCTTAATTTTTATCCAATTTTCCTTGTTGAATTATTCCCATTGATAATTTTCTTCTTTTTGTCTGCTGTTGATTATTTAGAGGAAAACTTTGGAGGATTTTCCACAGTGATCCCAAGATCAAAAATGAATAGGTAACGGAGCTACCACTTACCTCTGTGGAAGTACCGATAAGTTACTTTTTCCCATGCCTTTTTGTGTCTCGCCGTGTGAAGTTCCATATTCTCAGTTTCATGCTATGTTAAGATTCCCCTGTAGCACTTTGCAGCGAAGCTTTAATTTTGTCAAGCTGTCACATGTTCATATATTCTCTTTTACTGGCAATCTATGAGTTCAGATCCAAGAGAGATGCCAGTGGCAACCCCTCTCTCACATAAAGAGTGGCAATTCATTCATACTGTTTTAGATCTCTTTTTATTTGGATTATTTTAGGAAAAGCTGCTGTGTCTTAAATTTCCTTTATTTTTTTTTAAGAGTCTTTTCTTTGTAACCTTGCTGAAAGCTTATTTGAAATTTAGATACTCTTAATCTGTGCCAGTAATCTTGAGCTATATACTCACTGATGCACCTAATAGTTTTAATATGTTTTGTGAAGAGCAACTTCCCTTCAGAAAAACTGTACTGAATTCGACCTTGCAGGATCGTATTGTATTAGAGGATGTCCTCTAATTTGGTACTTCCTTACAGTGTACAAATTTTATCCATCACATGGGTCAGACCTGGTGCCCTGGGTCATTCAGACCATGTTTCAGAAAAATTAATGTTCCATCATAGTTTTTCTGTACACTTTCCTGGGGCTGTCAGGTGGCAGTTACCCCATCACAGTTGATGGTTCAACAGTTTCCCACTTAGAATTACTTTTTTTTTTTTAATTACAGCTCTTGTATTTCTGATTCTCTTTTTGTTTTAATTTTGAAAAGATACATCTACTGCACTGATCATCAGAATAACTTTTATTGCCACTGTGTAGGAAAGTGACTTTTAAGGAAGGAACTGAAGGGAAGGCAGGTTAGGGCTGCTTAGCCTTTTCTCAAAGAGGGTTTTTCCCTTTTTACAGAACATTGCACGAAGTCTAAAACAAAATAAAAAAAAATAAACAACCCAACACTGAGATATTGACAGAATGTTGCAAGTAGGCAGTTAAAGCTTTTGAAATGAAAGTGTTTCTTTATGATAGATCACTGGGCAACTTAGGCTGCTTCAATTATGGGGCTGAGGGGAGCCAGAAAAAAAATAGATCAAAAAGGAGGGAGAAAATAGTGCAGAAAATCAAGACTTGATTAGTTAAAGGATAGTGCTTGTTGCCATACTGTGAATTTCCTTTCATACACTTTGGCTGTTGGATATTGTCAGCGAAATGAAGACATTTGGCAAATGCTGTCAGGTGGGAGAATCTATGTAAAATGAAAGCTGTGACAGACAGAACTATACAAACATGTGAACAGCAAAATTCTCAGTGAAGCTGAGAGGCTTTGGCTGTCAAAAAGAGATGCTGGATAGCTGTTTCCTGCTAGCTGTTTTTACAGTCCCAAAACGTCAGTATTAGTGCTGAAACCAGTTAAAAGCACTTGATTCTTACTTCATATATCTAAGGCTATATTGGATATTTTCTACAACTACTTCAGCAAGGCTTTCGACACTGTCTCTCATGATATCCTCATAGGCAGACCCAGGAGGTGGAAATTAGATGAGTGGACAGTGAAGTGTATTGAGAACTGGCTGAATGGCAAATCCCAGAGGGTTGGAATCAGTGACACAGGATTGAGTTGGAGGCCTGTCATTAGTGGTGTCCCCCAAGGTTCAGTATGGGCTACAATATTGTTTAATTTCTTCACCAATTACTTGGATGAAGGGACAGAGGCCTCCTCAGCAAGTTCACTGATGACACAAAGCTGTGAGGAGCGCCTGATACCCCAAGAGAGCTGTGCAACCCCTCAGAGGGACCCCAACAGGTTAGAGGGATGGGCAGAGAAGAACTGCCTGAGATGCAACAAAGGAAAGTTCAGGGTCTTGAAACTGAGGAGGAATAACCCCATGGACCAGGACAGTCTGGGGGATGAACTGCTGGTAAGCAGCTGTGCAGAGGACCTGGGAACCCTGGTGAACAACTAGGTCTCCATGAACCAGCAGAAAACCTGGCCAAGAAAGCCAAAGATATCCTGGGATGCATTAGGAAGTGCATTGCTTGCAGATTGAGGGATGTGTTTCTGTTCCTGGGGAGGCACAGCTGGAGTGCTGTCTCCAGTTCTGGGCTCCTCAGTTCAACAGAGAGAGGGAGCAGGTCCAGTGGAGGGTGACATAGAGGATTACAGGTCTGGAGCATCTTTCTTATGAGGAAAGTCTGGGGGAGCTTGGCCTGTTTAGCCTTTGGAAGAGATGACAGAGAAGGAACCACCTGATCAGTGTTGGTAAGCAGTGTATGAAGAGGATGGGGCCAGGCTCTTCTTGTTAGGGCCAGGTAGTAAGGCAGGAGGCAACAGGCAGAAGTAGATGGACAGACAGTTCCACCTGAACATGAGGTGACCAAGCACTGGAACAGATTGCCCAGAGAGGGGGTGGAGTCTCCCTTGCCCAAGAGCCATCTGAACTCAATGCTGTGCCATATGCTCCAGGATGAGCCTGCTTGAGCAGGGAGGTTGGACCAAATGGCCCACTGTGATCCCTTTCAGACTTACCCATTCTGTGATTCTCTGTGTGATTTTGTTTAACTGTATGTGGGCAAAGCTAAGAACCTATGTCACAGCAGTTAAAACCACTATGTTTCTATCTACACACTGACTTTACTTCAGCTATGAAGCATAAATCAAACAGTATATTTTATTATATGTGTATTTTGATAGAACCTAAACTCTCTTAGGTTGCCAAGCAATGCCTTAATATTAAAATTAAGCTATTGGTTTTGATCTAAACGTATATTCTAAACATTGTTAGTATTTTCAGTGGTATTGAGTTTTAGTTCTTTTTTGTATGTAAGGAGTAGCTATATAATTATTGGTCTAGATTTGCTGTTTGCATAAACACCTTTAGGTTCTTGATATATTGCATTAGAGTTGTTGGGACTATGTGTTGTTTTTGGGTTTTTTTGTTAATTACACCATTGATGAGGGAAAGAAATTGACATATTTAAGTGTCGTATTGAAAAATGTAGAAATTATTTTTATACGGATGTAATATCTGTAAATATAAACCATGTTGCATTGATAGTTGTTTCAGTAGCCACAGATCAGCTGTAAATTATAAAAATAAGCAAGAAGTTGCTTTTTTTTTTAATCACAAAATTACTCTGAACATTAAATATCTTTTCAGTAAGAGTTGTTCTTTTGGCCACCCAGTGGTTTTAAACATCACACGTATTTTAAAAGCATTACTGTTCTCAGCCACTGAGTGACTATAAACATTAAATATGCTTTATAAAAGCTGCTTTTCAAGCTACTGCTTGCATGACTATGAATATAATTTTTGTTTAAAGTTGCTTTTCAGCCACTGAGCTATTTTTTGTTGTTGTTGTTTAATATACTCAGTTCTATTTATGATTTTTCAGAGAAGAAACAAATGTAAGGTTTCACTGGCACAAGGAAGCTCTTCATTTATGACAAATAATCATGTCCTACCCATCTTACCCATAAAAACACTGCAGGTAATAATAACAACCCAAATTTAAAAAGGATTTTAATGGATATTTTGCATGGAAAGTGAGTGCATATCTACTGTTCTAGTCACCCATTTTTGTGTTTTACTCTGCAGTAAACCAAAAAAAATAAAAGCAGACATGACTGATATTCTCTACTAAGAAATCTAAGAAGTCTAAGAAATCAGTCAATGATGGACTGGGTAAATCCATCAAGTCATCATCAGCCCTAGAGGAGGGCAAAAGGGAATGCAAAATAGTCTCAAGATTACTAAGCAAATGGGAATCACTACACCAAATATGATTAAAGGCTTTAATTCTGTTTGCAGAAATAACTCTATGTGGCAAATTAGATGTAATCCTAGCAAGGCCTGGAGTGATAAGAAAAGTGTTCATGAGAATCTGGCTTAACAAGAACTAAGAGAAAAATCACTGATCACACACATACTGTTAAGGACAAATTATTCTCTGTTTAAAGAATCCCATAAGGCTTAAAGTCTACAACAAAGACACTGCAGATAAAAATAATACCTTAGGAAAAGAAAATCTACATAAACCAGAGGTCTAAAAATATCTGCAGACTGAGGAACAGCACATACAAGAGCATCTTTAAATGGAATGTCAGCCAATTAGTAGGTGTAACTGTCTGCCAACTTTGGATTTAATGAGTCCTAGGTACTTAACAGCTTTCCTTGTTTGTAGTACGGAACAGCATAGATGGGCAATCCAGTCTAATATCCATCCTGTGCAATGTAGGTTTCTTCTAACTAAAGAACCTTTACAGATCTAGTGGGAACATGAATCTGACATCTCTCCAGCCTTTTCTCAACAAGGATCCTGATAGAGATGATTGAAACCTTTCCACAAGAGATATTTTGCTATATAAGTTTCTGTACAACTGAAAGGTGCAAACATGTAATTCTCTTAAAACTTTTTTATGAAAAGCCAGATGGCTGTCTAGTGAGTCATCCCACAGGTGAGCTGGTGACTGGAAAATTAAACAGGTGGTTCCTGTATTAGTAAAGGAGCATTCTTTATATCACCCTGACAAGCCTGGCTGGTTTGGAACCCATAGGCAAGGCAGTATTCTCTGAAGCTTGGAACACAGTGCGTTTGCCTGTTCCCTGATTTCTCTTCCATATAGTTGAAGACAAGACAAGTTGTCATACTTTCCAGACAAGCTAGTCAGCCTGCAAGCTAAGCAGGTCATACCTAAGTAGGAAGAAGACCAATGAAAATGAAAGAAACTGTCCTCTTTGCTAAAAACTCATCAGCCCCAGTATTGTTTTTTGGAGTGCAATTTTTTTTTTTTTTTATTTTGAATGATGCAGTATGAAGTGAAAATCTAAAATTATCTGAAATATCACAGTAAAGTAAAATTTCACTGTCTAGACATCCTTACTTGCCAGTTATGTCTGAGCACCTTTTGTGCAGAAGCCAGCAGTAAATGTGAGATCATTGAGGAATACGGAGGCAAAGACTGAAAATAGAAGGGGAGTTGACTTCAAGCAGGTGTGAAAGTAGAGAATGACAGCAGAGGAAGAGGAAAGTCTTTATAGACTGTTCAGCTTTCACTTCAAGAGTTACTGGAGAGAAATTGATACATTTAATACTGCCTTGGACTTGACTTAGGTTGACACTGCTAAAGAGACAGCTATTATTTCTGTTTAATAAACCTCAGGGCTGTTCTTTTATTTTCATAAAAAGCTTAAAGGGTGTTGATGCATAAACACTCAAGATACCAGTATTCTTATGGAGCAGTTTTGAGGGACCAGGAAACAGTAAGGAATAGACAAGAGGATTTCCAGCCAAGGGATTACCTGACACACCATTCTGCACCAGGATTGATGGAGAATGCTGCTGCTGATACTCTCAGAGGTGTAATTTCAGTTAACCATTCACATCTTGGTACACATTGTTGACAATGGATGATTTTCACTGGAAACAGTTTGTTGACTGCTAATCATCCCACTGAAGTTGGCATGATGCTTTGGGAACAGGTATTCTAAATGGTAAAGGATAATATGAATCCTAACAGACAATCTAATAAAATTCTGGTTAAGAAACCTACAGATGGAGATTATCTCCTCAATAATATCTTTCATCTTCCGTCTGTGTTTATTGATGTTAGTACAGCAAGCATCAATTTTATCATTAGTTCTGATCTAAAGGAGTATCCTGACTTATCTCAAATATAAGATAACTATGTAGCTAACGTTCCCATTTTTTAGAAACATCACCTTAGAAACCTATTTATCCTCTTGTCGCTGTAAATTTCCAGAACTAGAGCCTGGGAGAAGGTTAAACACACATTTAGGGAGATTATAATGTTACAGCCTGTTTGGGGTTAAGTTTTATCCATGTGCAGTTTACTGCTTCTCTGTCTGTTAGAAAGGGTTTGTATTCAGATACATGTCAAATATTTTTCTAATCCCCATTTTGTTAGGTGTAGTGGCTGTACATTGCCTAAATTGCTCATGTCATTCTACAAAATATTTTCTTTTCCTATTTTTAACATTTTTTTACTTTTAGTCTTGAAGATAAATGTGTATAGGAACAGATGATTTAACTTTGGTATAGTCCTACCTACTGAATACATCTCTATCGTACCACATCTTTTTGTCTCCTTTCTAAATTAAACAGATTAAATCTTTAAAGTTCTATGTGGAAAACTTTTCATGTCTCAATCACTTTTACTGCTTGCCTCTGAGTCCCTGTTACTTTTGCTGTCCTTTTAGTGATAAGGTAGCAGTAATCAATATTTTCAACAGCCTTGAGAGAATTCAGATGAGAAAGATGCCTGAAGGGCAGGTTCAGGTACTCAAGCCTACAATTTATGGTCTTGCAAGAGATGATACAGACACAGATGCTCAAATTATCAGCCCTACTTGCTACTTCTCTGGTTCAGTAGCTCCAAATTCATCCATTTTTCTTACTGCTTTCACTCCATATCACCTTATGCCTGAACACTAACAAAACCCTTTCAGACAGTTTTCAACAGATGCTTGATAGTCCTGGGGATTCTTTCATGAGTCTTCCATGTGATTTTGAATGAATCCTTTGTTCACAGATTTTAAGTCCTAAATCAATATTAATCACTGAGCATAATTCAGTGAAGCATAGTGCCTTGTTGTTCAAACAGTGGGTGATCCTGTGTGCCTTCCAAAGATCATCCAGTTGCTAATATAGTGGAGGGGGGGTGGAAATCTTACCCTGGTTGAGTAATAAAAATAGGTTTACTATGACATAATAAAGCACTGGTTTTAATAGTTTTCTTTGCAATACTGGTGAGGGAATAAGGGGGGAGAGGGAGAGGCAGTAAGTGAACAAATGTAAATAGCTGTTTTTATTTCACACAACCCAGATTCAGACACTGCTGTACTAGGAATTGCTGCAGCATAAAATGTTGGATAATCAGTTCCTACATCAGCTTTTCTTTGTAAGAAATAAGCAAAAGCAAATCCTGGCTTGCTTCTGCAGAAAATCTTACATAAATGACCCGAGAGGTGCCAACATGTCAGACTGTCTGCTTGAATCAAAAGATCGTAGCAAGGCATCAGCTCCTTAAATTCCAAAATCCATATGAAGCTAGTAATTGAACTGGCAAGCTGTAAAGAAGGAATCCTCTCTTTGGGCCACTGCACAGCAATAAGAGATCTTTGCAAAGGCTGATTTAAAGGAAAGATAAGGGATAAGAACTGCACCAACACATCCTACTGATTTACTGTAGAGATGAAGTTGTGGCAGTTCAGTAATATCTATACTGCAATCTGGATGCTTTATATTTTAGCCACATTGATCAATTTACTTTGGTTAGCACAAGGAGACAGTAACAGTGAGGACTGGACAGGTTTTATGGCAGCATAGTACAAGACACTTTGGGACATTAACCCACCAGATACCTTGAAGGAATTTCTTGATGGTTCATTTCCAGTGCTGCTGTTACCCAGACTGCCTATATTAAAGAATACATGAGGCTGCACCTCTCACACTGCAAATGAGTTCTTATTCGTGGACGCAGTGTGCATCATGTTGATATTGCTCTTATCAACAGTAGAAATTTTAGACCCTTTAGTAGGGCCTTCTTCATGGAAGCTCCTTTAGTAGGGTCTTCTTCATAGAAGATTTTCATCAACATGTTCTCAAGACAGATTTTTAAAGTTAACTTGGCACTGCAAGTTTTACAAGCATCTTGTGGGTATT
>WEIU01023442.1:27476-41676 GCA_013389925.1 Aegithalos caudatus
AGGAAGGAAGGAAGGAATCAAAAGCCAAACCAAGAACACAATCTCCAAGAATTAGATTTTTTAAGAGAAACAAGGAAAAGTGTCTCCATTTTTTCTTCTGACCATCATGGAGTTGTTGAGACCATCTGAAAATATACATACAGCCATTTTAAAAGCAGTATTATCACTAAGTGTGTTGCATTTAGTTAGACTTTAAATTTAAGTAAAGACAAACTAATTCAGTGAAAAATAAATGTTCTTCTAAAATACTTCTAGAATAAATTTTTACATTTAAATGATGTTACGCAATAAATCTTTATTTTCCACTATATAATAATTTTTAATATATCGTTAGCCCATTTTCTAACTGAAAGGGTTGTCAAAATTTCTGAGAAATCATAATGAGAAGTGTTCTGCAGGTTTTCCTGGACAAATGCACACTCTTAGATGCCTACTTGAAAGAGTCTTCTCTAACAGGTTTTTAAATTTAATTTTACAGACTCAACACATCTAGAAAAAATACCTTTCAGACTCCCAAACATTTACCCAACTGAAATTAGAACTCTGAGATTCTTAAAATGCACCCATGACTAGTGAAAATCTATTATACAGTTACAATATATACAGCAAAAAGCTTTTAATCTTGAAATTCACTGAAGCCAGGTCAGTGATGCTAACCACTGAATATACAATACAGTGAAATTTTAAAAAATGGGTAGCTGGCAGGGGTTCAATATATTCTGGACAGACAATGCAGTTGTGTTCGTGATAGCATTTTTTGAAATGTATGTTAAAGGCCATAGTCAGGCAATTGCTGCAAAAAATAATTATGTTAATTGAAAATGTTGCTGTGTCTCAAAAGTACCCTCCCGACATTTCAGCAAGGAGAAGTAATGGCATATCAAGTCCTTATCTGTTTTAGGGGCAAAACATCTGTCTTGGCTTGAACATTGACTGCAGGCTGCTCAAGACAGGCTGGAGAACATTACACTGGGTTCAGGTGCTGAGAGCTCACAGCCAGTGTTATGGCAGCTTGGCTGCACAAAATCTGACCTGGAGAAGATGACAAATGCAGGTGTGGCAGTACATATCAGCGAGTACCTGAGGATGCTACATCTCCTGATTACAGGGCACAAGAGCAGAAACAGCTCTGCAGCCCATACCATTCATGTTGTACCTGCTGTTAACCTTGCCAGTGAGAGGCAGCAGCATTGTGCAGTGGTTGCTTGGCTGTGGTATAAGACAATCTTAAGAAACTAGTATGGACATTAACATTAATTGAACCAAAACTGTGTGCTCTCTTCCTGGGATAGTTTATGTGATTGTGACTTTTTTGCTTTTCCAACCTAACCAAGCTCTTGTCCATCTCAGTGCAGCAAGACATTAAATAAGAGGACCTAATTTAGGTAATTTTAGACAGCTAAATTTAGGGGTAGAGGAGGTTGTGGTACAATGCATGTAATCTCTCTGCATCACTGCTTCCAATATTATTTCTGCTGTGTGATTATACTTCTTTTTGTGTTTAAGCTGACCTTCTGTCTCTTCTCTGTGAGTATTTAGTACCTTCTAAAAATAGAAATAGTGAAAACATAAAAACCAGCGTGGTCCTTATAAATGTAATTATAACTAAACATATTTTTTCCTTTGTCTTTTAAATGAAACTGATGAAATATATGTACTCATTGATCTTAAATAACTGTTAACTCACAAAATCAGAGGAAGAAGAGAATATTCACAATAAGTCTTAGTTATGTCTATGTTATTAAATTATCTTTGCTAGTCAGTCTATTATTTTGTGCTCTGAGTCTTTTCTCTTCCTGCCTTTCCTTTCATTCTTATCTGCTTTCCCTGAGAGTAAGTTATATATCTGATTAAACGGTAATTAGTTACTTCAGTGGGGCTGCATGTGCGTAACTGAGAATAGAATTTTGCCTAGAGAATTTTAAAAATCAAATATGTAATAATTAAAGGAAACTGAACTGGTGTATGGTTTTATTAGGATGACCTAAAAATCCAAGTAATTGACAGCAAGCTTCCTGAAGAAAAATGAAAAAAAAAAAAANGCCTTTTCTAAGCGTGTGAAATAAGGGGAGGAAAGGGCACAGCACATATCATGTTTGGTAGGTTACCCTCTCATATTTAACTTTAATTTGATAAAAATTGGATATGCACATATTAAAGAGAAAGTAAAAAAGCAAGTCAAGTGCAGGAGTATATCTTTAAATTTAATATTAAATTAAACTCAGACTCCTCTATATGCTGTTCTCTTTTTCAATTAAACCTTACAGCATATTCATCATAAAAATATTTTTACTGCAATATTTAAGCAGCATGATTCTTATCATTTTAAGTGACTGGGGAGGGCTGGGAAAAGAGATATATCCTGCTTGGGTTCTGAAAAGACATCTGAAAAGACATCTTTATTTAGTTAGCTATTTGACAGGTACCGAGACACCTGAAAGTTGAATTCCTGTGTTGCTTGGGAGGCTAGTGCAGGTGTCACCTGATAAAGCCCACAGAGAAAGAGCACAGGACAGAAACTGGAGTGGATCCAGGGCATCCAATGCACCAGATCACAGCCATGGCTGTAGCACTCCTCATGCTCTGTGGCCTTGAACAACTAGATGTCCCAGAGTGGCTCTCTAATAAGGTGCTGACTCCTGTCAGTCCCAGAGCTTTATCCCTGGTAAGTGAATGGGAGTAATGGGCAATTGCATTTAGGTAGATACATGCTGAAAAGGAGGGACAGAGGTCTTCCCAGCCTTTCTGTGGTCTTGATATCTCTTAGGGAGGCTTTTCTTTTTCTTTGGGTAAAAAAGGAAGGAAGTTTGTCATCAAATATACTTACATGAGGGTGTGATTTGGTAAGTCTTTCTTGTATGCCATATGGTGATATACCAGTAGCTTGCCAAAGCTAAATCACTAGCTTTCTCTGCTTTACACCAAACAAAACATGGCAAATGTGCCAGCAGTCAGTTGCAGAGCTTTGGTTTTGCCAAACCATAAGTCCAAATAAACTATAATAAATTATATAGAGCAGAACTGCTGACTTCATGTTTGGAGAAACATTTTTCTGTAGAAAAATGCAAAATTTTATCAAAAAGAGAAAAGTCTTTAAGTTGCTTATTTTATTATCATTCAAATAAATTAGTTTTTTACAAATATGGACAAAGCACAATGCATTCACAAAGGTGGGAGTATACTTGACAAAATTTTTTGGAGCAAGAGCTGATCTCTTTAGTGCTGCTGCCTCTAAGCAGTGATATTTATAATTTTTATCTTGCAAAACACTCATGGTTAAAGGCCCTATATGGTTTAATAAAGTATGTTCAATTCCTGTGTTTCATATGTAAGGGTCAAAGGATTTGAAACCTCATAATTTTCATGCTTCTGTTTTGTAGCTAAGGCTCAGTTTGGATCAGGAGTGTTTTTCCACATACGGTATGAGAGACATACTAATTATAACACACCTGCCATTTTCAGTTCTTTCCTTTTATGAGCTTACACATGACCTAAAAATCTGCACTTCCAGCCCAGAAGACCAACCATGTCCTGGGCTGAATCCAAAGCAACATGGCCAGCAGGACAAGGGAGGGGATTCTTCCCCTCTGCTCTGCTGAGACCCCACCTGCAGAGCTGCATCCAGCTCTGGGGGCTCCAGCACAGGAAGGACATGGAGCTGCTGGAGCACGTTCAGGGGAGGGTCATGAAGATCATCTGGAACACCTTTCCTATAAAGACAGCCTGAGAAAGTTTGGGTTGTTCAGTCTGGAGAAGAGAAGACTCTGGGGAGATCACAGAGCACCTTCCAGGACCTAAAAGCCTGCAAGAAAGCTGGAGAGGGACTTTTCACAAGGGCATGAAGTCATAGGACAACAGATAATGGCTTCAGACTGAAAGAGGGTAGATTTAGATTGGGTATTAAGCAATTCAGAAGAAATTCTTTACTGTGAGGGTGGTGAGACACTGGAACAGGTTGCTCAGAGGAGTTGCAGATGCCCCATCCCTGGAAGTTTCAGGGTTTGATGGGACTTTGAACAACCTGGTCCAGTGAAAGGTGTCCCTGCCCAAAACAGGGGTGTTGGAACTAGATGAACTTAAGGTCCCTTCCAACTCAAACCATTCTATCATTCTATAAGGAAATTTGTCCTACTATAACATTATTTAAAGGAAAAGTATAATGTTATCTATTACATAGTTTCTTATACAGAAGTGCACAAATTTCTAATTGCCAAGGAATGAGGAGAGAAAAAAATATATTTTTATGCTTGTTTCAATATTTCTTTGTCATCGTAGGAACACAAATGCATCTTTTAATGCATTATAATCAGGAAATTAAAGGGATGAAAAATTAGGGTGGTGTCTTTCTAACAGTCACATATTGTTAAACCCAGTTAAGAACATGAAATGTACAAATACTGGAGAGAAAAAAAGTTTAAATAAACGTGTAATTCCAGATATTTACTTGCAATGATATTGAAAAATTTATCTGTTAGAATAAGTCCTGCCCACATCATCAGTAAAGGGTGTATGGAGTCATTAGTCTGTGTGGTTTGCTGTCAGAAAAATACCTTGGTGATTTGTGCAATAGTCACTATAAACATAATTCATTAGTAATAACCAATAACAATAATGAAGTCTAAAAGTTAACTTTAATTGCTTTATTTTGGCTTAAACAACTGAATTTTTGTGTATTTAAGGAACTCTGGATGAAGACCTGCTTATCTTGACACAAGGGCATTGGCACACCTGAAACAATGTCTCAAAGTTACAGTCTGGCTCAGAATATCACACTGAAGTTAATGTCTTGAGTCAAGCTATCTGACATCTTTAATTTCTTCTTTGTTGACAAAGGACTTACTGCAAGGGTGCTTCTGCTTAACCTTTCTTGCACTGCCACTGTTCTTTACTTAGATGTATTCCCCCAGTGAAAAAGAATAATAATGAAAGCATAAGTCAGCCTTTGCAACGTGGCCTAGGGGCAGCAACAAATTTCAGTGAAGGCAAAAAAAAAATAATTATTTTAATGCATTCTTACACTCTGAGATGTGGAAAAGAACCACAGTCAGTAAGAATAAGCATGCTGGAGACAGAAGTGAGATTCTCTCTAATTTTGGATTATTTACCTATATCAATTTTTTAACATCATTGTGGCTCTTGTCTTTTTAGTTCCATTTCAGGATGTGAGTTATTCTAGAAGTGTACTAATGCAAACCATTTTAGAAACCAGCACTGGGATTAAAAAAACATTAGTCAGGTTCAGCAGATTTGGTTTGATCCCCAGATACCTAGAAACTAACATGACTTACATTTCTCATTAAATATAGTTTTTTTAGAAAAAAAAATTAATGTGCTTATCAATCTTCCTTTTTCTGACTAGGGAATTTTTACCCTAAAATAATCTAAGAAACTGTTATAGAATGTTTTTCTAGCAATTGTGTGATTCTCTATTAATAATCTCGACACTGTGTAGTTTTCATGTGCAAGCCTGTTATTGCCACTATCAGTTTAAGAAAACCAAGCAGATCCAAACACCAAGAAAGGGGGGGTTGATAGAGTATGGAATCCTGCTAATTATAAATGAGAGAAGTTTTAACTTTCTCGAGTCAGTAACAAGTCCATACATATATATACACACACAAGGAATATACATGCTATATTCAAGGCACAGATCCAATTTGTAAGCATTTATATATGCAAAATAAGGATGTCAAAGATGTCAGCTTTAACTACATTTAGTCTTACATAGAAAAATAAATAAATGGAGAACCTGTCAAAAGAAAGCAAAAGCTAAGATGTTCTGTGAATACATCAGGCAGGGAACATGCTTATAAAGGCAAGGGTTCTGCCAAAATCCATTAGCATTGTCCTAAGTTTGAGAGACTCCAAGTTTAAATGGGAAAATATCTTTGAGCAAGGAGGCACTTTGATTCCTCAGAGGAGTCTGCTTTCAGGGCTTTCCAGAGTTGTGATGAAAATGAAACCGGACATTATAGATGCTCTTTTTTGGCTCAATGTATGAATTTATTGCATTAAATAGAGAAACATTTGTTTGCATAGAGTTTGTAGGCATTGGTGCAAAATCCCTGGGCATGCACTGTGAGAGGCAGCTTTGCTCACAGGGCTGCCTGTGCTCATTAGCACCTGTCTGTGCAGAGACTGACATGTCCTGTATCTCAGGTGAATGGATGAGCATTGTTATGCCTGTGTGGCTTTTAGCCCTGTGTTGGCACACAGCCACATAGGAAAGTGTCCAGAATTAGCACCAAACCATTTTGTCAGTGTCTAATCTGTTTTTAGCCTGTGCTTTATCAGTAAATACAGTGTTTACGTCAATATAAGTGCCTTGTTTCTCAGGCACCTCAAACTTTCTTGCTGATTGTCCCGGATACGTTTGGTCTACTGTCATTTCTGTGATAGGAACAGTAACGACAGGCAGCTTGTGGAATGGGTTATGGGAGTCACTTCTGGGAAATGGAGACAGATAAAGTCTCCCTCTCTGACAAATGCTACGTTAAGCCTGAATTAAAAAAAGAAAAAAAGAAAAAAATATATATTCATTAAGGCTAGACCAGTTAAGGATGTAGGACCCTGTGCAGTGGTCTTCTGTTGTATTCAAATGAAGGATCAGGGAAAACTGAAAACTACTTAAAAATATGGCATGAAGGTAGAAAGAGGGTAAGATTGCTGCTAAAATAAGAATATGGACTTGTATTTGCTATTTAAGGCCTAGGATTGATAATAGAACAATAGATGTAAAAACATTTGAGAAGAAACATTAATAATTTGAAATGGCCATTTGAAGTAAATCAGAAAAAATTGTGCTTTTATTTAATGGATAGACTCAGCTTATGTCAAATCTAGAAATCAAAATTTTAAAAAGATTAATTAAATATATTAGCCGATGGTAAAACATTCTGAGAAATTTTGGAAGAAAGACCTGTGTTGCATTCTACTGAGGGAAAAGAGTAGGGGACTGAGGTAGAAGGTTTTGCTTTTCTTTACACCTTTTTCTATTTTCTGTGATCACATGCAAGTTTTATATCAGCCACAGGATCACAAGAGTGGGTAAGGTTGGAAGAGACCACAGTGGGTCTTCTGGTCCAACCTCCCTGCTCAAGCAGGGCCGTCCTAGAACACCTAGCACAGGATTGCATTCAGACAGTTCTGGCCTAGCACAGGAGAGGGAGACTCCACAACCCCTCTGGGCAATCTGCTCCAGTGCTTGGTAATTTCATGTTCTGGTGGAAATTTCTGTGCATCTGTTTCTGCCTGTTTCCTCTTATCCTATGGAGCCTGGCTCTATCCTGTAGACATTCTTCCTCCAGATACTTATACATATTAATTAGGTCCTCTCTCAGTCATTTTTCTCCAGATGAAATAGATTCAACTCTCTGAGGCTTTCCTGAGGTGCCCCAGTCCATAAACCATTTCTGTCACCCTCTGCTGGACCTTCACCAGGAGAGGCATATCTCTCTTTTACTGAGGAGCACAGAACTGGGCACAGCACTCCAGATGTGGCCTCACCAGGGCTGAGCAGAGGGGCAGGATCACCTCCTTCAACCTGCTGGCAATGTTCTTCCTAATGCACCCCAGGATACCATTAGCCTTCTTGGCCACAAGGACACAATGTTGGCTCATGGACAGCTTGTTGTCCACTAGGACCTCCAGGCCCCTCTCTGCAGAGCTGCTTTCCAGCCCTCAGCCTGTCCTGGTCCATGGGCTTAATCCTTTCCAGGTGCCTCTGTTGAATTTCAGAAGGTTCTTCTCTGTCCATTTCCAGCCTGTTGAGGTCCTTCTGAAGGGCTTCAGAGCATTCTGAGGTATTGGCCACTCCTCCTAGCTTTGTGGTTTTATTCTTCTCAGTAAAAAACAAAACAAAACAAAACAAAACAAAACAAAACAAAACAAAACAAAAAAAAAAAAAAAAAAAAAAAAAAAACCAAAAAAAAAAAAAAAAAAAACCAAAAACAAAAAAAAAAACAAAAAACCAAAAACAACAACAACAACAACAACAACAACAAAAAAAACCTGAACACTGCTACTGAATAACATGTTGGGTCATCTCTGCCCACCTATCCTTCCTTAAGAAAGAGATGGTATGGAAGTTTAGGTCTGTAAATAAAAATCAGCATAACATTCATAAATGCATAGGACATCGATAAAGTGGTGAACAAGGATATATTGATTATTAAATATTATATATAAATAAGATATTGAAAGCTTTCATGGATCAAATTCTTCATCTGGCTAGGTGAATGGCACCATCTGGTGGATCTATCCTTTGGAAACTTTTTTCCTGGAAAATGAAATCATAACTTAGAGGCTGTTCCTCTACCATAAAACTGAATGTTTTGCAAGGAGTTTTAAAAGTTAAATAAAATGCAAAGAAATGTAACAGTTATTAACAACATAATTTTCACCATTGTTCATTTTGGAAAATTACCATTATTTTTTTCACAATAAATGCCATGTGAATAATAAAGACAACAAAGAAAATTAGTCAGAAACAATTTATTTTTATTGAGTGTTTACCTGAACTCTCTGTTCATAGCTGTAAGTACCTATTAAAGAACTTATTCTATAATTCTGCAAAATAGTTTTCTGAACATGGTAATAGAGTACAGGAAATTCAAATAATATATAGATTCAAGGAGTTTGGGGGGGGATACAAATGCTCTCATTTACTCTTTCATTACATTGCAACTCAATTGATTTGAGGACCTGTATAGTAGAAGTTCTTGCTTTTCAAATACAATGACAGTCATTGGTAAATGCATTCTGTTGGTTGCCACCAGCACTGGGAATCTCAGTTATCCAGTCAGTTCCCACACAGGTAACACAGGTGACCTTTATCCAGCGGAATCTTTGGAAACAGTATATGCTGGCACTTCTGCCCATCATATTTTCCCTGCTACATTTCACTACTTGTAACTTATCAGGTAACTGGATGAGACAGGTACATTCCCAGATTTCGTCTCTGCCAAAGAGCATGCAGTCTATAGGTCCCTTGCTCATGCATGGCTATCCATGAGAAGAGTATTTCAGGAACATATAATCTTCATTTATAGTGAAGAGGAAAATATTTCAGGTGAGTTTTCAAAAAATTTGCAATTATCCTGAATAAACAAATAATATTCAAAGCAATGCAAAATAACTATAACCAATCTGAGTTTTTCTTTGTGTGGCCATAACCAGTATCTTAAGTGTGCTTAAGAGTTTTCAGTGAGAAATTCTTAGAATTACTTAAGGACAGTAATTTTCAACTGCAAAACTCAGTTACCATTGGGAACCCCAGTAGCCCCAAGCATGCAATAGAAACATATTGAAAGTGACAAAAGAAAATTAATTAGACATTTTTACAAAATGGTCAAAGAGCACATTTCTTCATTCAGTGTGGCCTTCACATGCCTGCTGAATTTTAAGAAAATCAGACTGTGTTCTGCATTATATTTAGCTGCTATAGCAAAGAAACAAATGAGCATGTTTTCTCCACTCTCTTCCTATACATTTCTTTTCAACTAGTTCCCATTAACACAAATTACTATTAATTTCCTTTTTAAAAAACTTTTGATGATTAAAAAGAAAAATCATAGAGGCCTTCATAGTAAGGAAAATTAATAAATTAAAAACCAGAAAATCATAAGAGGCCTGACGCTGCTTAGGTTTCTCATTGAGATATCCATATTTTTAAGTTAATATATATTTGTCAGTATCTTGACATGAATCCTGTTTTTGGCACTATGTGCAATGGGGCCAGGACAAACCTTGTTGTCATGCAATGTGAAATATTTAATTTGCAAAACATTTCCAGAAAATACAGTCTCACATTTATTCATCCCATAATTGATTAAAAAGATTGATACATGTCAAAAATATTTTGAATATAATTTTATTTTCATAAAATGAAATGGAAAAGAGGAGTAGGCTGGTTATTGCTGAAGAATAAAAAATTACTGCATGTGCTGCGTCCAGAAGCATTGTTTTGCAGGAAGGAGACACAATAAAATGGATTTTGTTTTTTTTGTAGAGAGAAATCTAGGAAAAACAGAAGCTGTCTCAGGAACATTTTATCAAGCTAGACCTGGGCAAGGTTCAAGAGTGGAAGACCCAGAGGAGAAAGAAACGGGGGCACAAGGGATGTGGTTGCATAACAGGCACAGTAGGGTACATGCCAGGAGAGACAGGGAGGGTAAGCCAATGTAGGAAGTAACTATGAGAACCTACAGTTTAGACTGGATGAATTTCCTCTGTGTGGCTTACTAGATGGAGACTATGGGAATGGCACTAGGAATATGGCTGGAAATCGCAAAAGGTATGGGTCTTCTCAGCAGCCAAGGGGAAGAGGTGCAGTCAAGTTAAGGTATCACCATTCTCTAAAGAAAAATTACTTCTAGCAGCCCAGTGAATGACTTGGCATTTTTATTGTTTTGGATTGATTTTCTTCTTCTTCTAGATGGTAACTTGTCCTATGACTAGAAGCCTTAATATATTTGAGAGGAAAATTGAGAACTTACTTCTTTCAGATGCTGGAAGTTTAAGTCACCTCAATGTGACTTTGCAGATACATGTGCTCCACTTCATCTAAAGGGTTCCAGAGTTGTAGAAAAAAAACAAAACAAAACAAAAAAAACCCACCCAAAACTGACCAATCAACCAACCAACCAACCAAAAACTAAAAACCCCTACAAACCAAACTAAACCAACCAATTAATCAAAACAACAAATAAACAAACCCAAAACAAAACAAAACAAAAAAAACCAAGAAAACCACCAAAAAACCACAAACAAACAAAAAGTTATTCTGCTGCAGGATTATTCAACTAGACTGCAGTATCATCATTTGATCTCATTTGTTGTAGATCTTTAGACGTTAATAAACCATAAATGAATGCTAAAGACAACTGCTGTCTTATGCCTGAGGCTTGCTACTAATTTCATCCCTGTTGATTTGGATCTCATTTCAGGGATCAGTTAAGTTGACAAATGTGATTGTGGCTCTTGGGGCAGAAAATTATGTCAAAAATATTTAGATTTGGGAAATAAATGATAATTTATTAAAGGTTAGGGGGTTTTGTCTCCTCTAGCATCTGTGACAGGTTGAAGTACATTTTTTAAAACTTTTGAAAATTTTCTGAGCCAGTTTCAAGTGAATTAGATAAAAGAACCTTAGCTACCATGTTTTTGTAAGTGCTAAAATCTTCAAAATTATCTAGTAAGTTAGAAAAATGTATTAAGAAACATAGGATTTAAATTACTTGGAATCTAAACACCCTTTTCTTGAAGATGTTAAATGTCTCTTTGCAAGGCAGAGCAAAATATTTTGGATTTCTTGTATATATCTGAGATAGATGACATGAGAGTTTGTATTTTAAGAGTTTCCACAGAGTTCAGTCACATATTGTGGATACAGAATGCATTGTCAGTTAGTGTTTTGAAGAAAGGAGTGCTTGAACAATCATTCAGGCAACACTTTGAGTTAATATTTCCAACAGAAAGGCTGCTCAAAATCAATTGATAGCTCACAATGTCAAATACGAAAATTTAATTTCTATCCATTTTCTCTGGATTGTTATCAACCTGATGGGAAACATCTGGTTTTATCTAGAGTGACAGAGCTAGATAGATTTTGAATTTCAAAACAGCAGGAGTATTTAAATATATGGTCCTTTGCTATCCAAGACAGTGACAAGTTTGTTGTTAATCTTAGGATGAACAGGATCTCAGCCTTCCCAAATAGGACTTTAAAATGGGAAGTACAGCAAAAACGAGCTGAAATAGTCTTAATTGGCTAAAAGATAAGAATAATAATTACATTTTGCCAGAAGATATGCTTTTTGACTACCTTTGAGAACAGTTTCTTTTGTCAGCCATGGCTAAACAAGAACTATTGGGAATGGAGGTCTGGACTTACCTCTGGCACACAGGGAAGAGTGGCACATACATGAATACAGTCTTAATATCACCTGGAATAACCCCAGGACCACTGGCCGGCCTTTCGTCTGATCTGGCATCATTCCAGTTAGAAGCTTTGCAGCCAGAAGCCACGCAGTCACTGTAACACAAATTCTCTCATGAGGGTTCAGGCTTATTTTTAGATAACAGATGAATGAAAATTTAATTGATGAATGACCACTGCCCGTTTTTGGGATGGGCACGTACATTAACTTTTAGAGTGTTGAGATTGAAGTCTCAAGTGCCTGAAGTTAAACAGTAAAATTTCAGTACCAACAATTAAGACACACTGATGAAAACAATAGTAATTTGAAAAAAGAGCAATCTTAGAGTTATATTCTTCTCTAAACAGAGGCAGAGGTTTTGTCACATACTTCAAACCTCCTTCTTATCCTTATTCTCCATCATATTTCTTAGTTGCCACTACTCTGCCTTGAATCTTTCTTAAGAGGCTAAAACTGAGGCACAAAAGGCAAGAATGCTACTGAAATCAATTTTGTGCCAGTGAAGAGTTCACTCACTTAAAAGCTCAGTCCAAGATGTCTTGAATCTCTCTGCCAGATAGCCAAGTATACATACATAAAAATATATCAGTGAAATTTTTTTAATGTAGTAGTCCAATTTATGTGGAAGATTCAACTTCTTTTTGTTTTTCTACCACCAGTGGTCTTATTCCACTTATCAGAGATAAATACATGTCTTTCAGGCTCACTGGATAATATTCTCTTATATTTCTTAAAACACAGATTTCCATTGATCAGGAGTGCTCATACAGAAAAAGCTGAGATGGAACATAATGAAAGGAAGAGTAACATTGCATGAGTCAGGAAGCTGTTTTAGAAAACAGGCACATACCCTTGTGAATGATTAAATGAAATATAAAACTGCATAAGCAGTTGCATGTATGAAATTTTCCAGAAAGATGGGCAGTACAAATTTGAACATCTTCAGGCAAAAACATCATCTAAATTGACAACTCCCACAGCATACCTAAGTGTCTTCCACTCCTAATGCAACTCTGGAAACAAACGTTTTCTTGCTATTGCCTGTTTACTGTGTGCAAAACCGCAATGCTTTTCTTGTATTGATAAGAATTATGTTAACTTAAAATCACTTTTTTTTCAGGCTTTTTGTTTGTTCCAAGAGCCACATAGTCTTTCAGTTTTTAACAAACTGACCAAAAAGAATATTGAATACTTGCACTGCCACAGGTTGCANNAAAAAAAAAAATCCTCTCTCGTAAAATATGGTTTAAAATAAGCAATATTTTGTAATTCTCTCAGCTCTCAAGACTGTTGACTGCTTCTTGACTGTAGTCCATAATTCCTTCAAAGATATGAATTTGAGGAATTTGAAAAATAAGATGTTGCTTTATGTCTTACTTTGAGGTAGAGTGGTATTCTGCCTAATGCTACATTTCCAAATTATGTATATTATTATGTCATGATCAATGATGTAACAGAAGATACCTCTATTGTTATCACACTACAGAGCACCAAAAGTCACTGCACATTAAACTTAGAACAGTATCTACCACTAAGGTTGTGAAGGTTCCTGTTTTCATTTTCTCATGGAGAACCTAAGAAATAGTAAAATATTTTGCTGCGCAAGAGTCTGGTATTGAATTAACAGAACCAGATATCTCTGTTATCATCTTCTGATTCAGCCTTTCCTCATGCTGAGAAAAACTGCACACAGAATCTTAAATTGAGTTGTGCTTAGTAAGGCAGAAAACAATGAAAAGCATGTTTCTGTGACCTTTTGGCAAAGAATATCCCCCCAGTTATGCCTGGGAAGTGCACTCCTCCGGTGAAACATTGACATTTTCTTCAGTTCATTTGACTTTTCCTAACAAAACTGGATGTAAGTCCCTATTCTGGCAGCACAAAGTCCAGAAATTTGCCTGCTGAGAACCTCAAACACTTGAGGTTTCGTCTACTAAGACTGTATTATCAAAGTATTTTATTGATCCAAATTATGAAGCAAATACAAAATTGGATTTACCACTCAGATCAACAAAAAATCAGACTGATATGCTAGAAGGCTTAAAATGATTTTATGAAAAAAATATCAAAAAACTAATGCAAGCACAAGAAAAGGAGAGAATTGTCACACTAAGAGATTTGAGACAGGAGAGTCATGTTCAGTTTTAAGTGTGTATATTTAAAACTTCCATAGATGTTATATGAGCTCATGGTTTGGATTTGTTCCATCTCCTAATCACTAAAATGTTCTCTTTTCAGTGCCATGAAATTGGCCAAATATT